>JASDQU010689871.1:23330-38469 GCA_032191745.1 Picea mariana
TAACCCCCTCGCTTCTTTGGCAGATCTGACGGCTGGAGGGATTTCGCTAATCCTCCCCACAAATTCCTGACCATCGATTTCTTCCCTTTGATGATTTCTACGAAGGAAAACCAAGAACTCCTCCCTGGACTTATCCGCTTGCACTACAAACTTCTAATGTCCCTCAATGTTTTCAAAGGCCTTACTCCTCCAGAGCCTCTCACAACTTCGAGCCTCAAAGAGGATCCTTGCACGCACTCCTTGCGGCGACCTCCAAACATGTCTAAGTGTTGAATTCCTCCGACCCTGCGCACTCCTGCAACAACAGTCTTTTAACTCTTGCTCAGGTTCGCAACCCTGAACTTCACTTGGCCTACGCACTCCTTGCACGGCTCCTGTGCCCAACTACACTTCTGGGGAAATGAGAACAAAAGTAAAACTATCTGAGCTTCAGAGACACAACCCTGAATTCTTGTCGACACACTCCTTGCAGACACTTCCACTGCACTCCTTGCAGGAATTCTTACTCAGATAGAGAAACAATTGAAACTCATTCCCTCTTCCTTCAGACTTCAACTTAGAACATGAAATCATATACACAACATATCAAAGCAAATGCATAATAGGAAACAAACATTCATGAGCATAACATCAATACATAGAGAACAACACAAAACCATGAATATGAATCAACCTCTTTCTATTAATCCAAATATCTGTACATGGGTGTTCTTACACAGCTCTTTGCATGCTCTTGCTCTTCCTTCTCCAGAATTATGTTACAATACAAAATGAGGGTGTCTATATCCCGTTTCCCTCTTGTGCTCTACAACTATGTAATATAGAATTAAATTCTATCTACCTGCATTAAGTATCTTAAATGCCTCCTACCTACTAAGGACGAGAGCTAAAGGCTGAAGGTCCGATTACAATATACAAGTGCGCCTCTTCTTAATGACTTCATTTAAGATCGCGCAACAAATTCCAAAGAAATTCAAAATTTTGTGCTGGCGCTTGTCTAGCTGTCCACCGCTTTCGCGTTGGCTCGCTTGATGGGTTGGCGATGCTCCTGCATCATACTCCCTTGTTTGAAAATTTTCATGGGCTCCTGTCCATCCGTCTACCACCAAGCTTCTCAGCAAATCTCCCAGACTTCTGTTTACCACTTCTGTCTGTCCATCCGTCTGAGGATGATAAGCCGAACTAAATAAAAAGTTAGTTCCCAGCTTCTTCCATAAGGTTCTCCAGAAATTCCCTATGAACTTCGTATCTCTGTTCGAAACTATGCTCCTTGGCAAGCCGTGAAGTCGAATGACTTCTTTGAAAAACAAGGTCACAATATGAGTTGCGTCACTAGTTTTCTGACATGGAATGAATTGTGCCATTTTGGAAAATATATCCACCACCACAAAGATTGAATCAAATCCTCTTTGTGTCCTTGGCAACCCCAATATGAAATCCATGCTAATTTCATCCCACGGCTTCTTAGGTATGTGTAATGGTTGATAAAAACCTGCATTCTGATTCCTTCCCTTCGAATGCTGGCAAATTCTGCATCTGTCTACAAATCTCTTGACCTTTGATCACATCCCTGGCCAAAAGTATGATTCACTCAGCTTTGTGAATGTTTTTTCATGATTAAAGTGTCCGACCAATCCTCCACTGTGTTTCTCCTTCAGCAGATTTTCCCTCATGGAGCATTTCGGAATACACAGTTGATTGCCCCTGAACAACAATCCTTCCTGGATCATGTATTCGACCCATTTGCTGCTATCTTTGAGAACTGGATTCTCAGCTGCTTCATACTCTTCTTTAAAGTCTGGGTCATCTGCGTACATGTCCCTGAGATCATCAAAACCCAATGTTTTGACTTTGAACTACTGCAACAACAAACATTTCCTGCTCAAAGCATCAACCACTTTGTTAGCAGTACCAGAAATATGTTTGATCAAAAAAGTGAAATTTTGCATATATTCAACCCATTTGACATGTTTCTGATTCAACTTTTCCTGTTGAGTCACAAACTATAGTGCATGATTGTCACTGTACAAGACAAACTCTTTCGGGATTAAGTAATGCCTCCATTTCTTTAGTTCCTGGATGATAGCGTAAAATTCCTTATCATAAGTGGAATATTTCAACTTTGCTTCATTCAGCTTCTCACTAAAATACGCTACTGGCCTGTCTTCTTGACTTAAGACTACTCCGATTGCAAATCCGCTTTCATCGCATTTCACCTGAAATGTCTTTTGGAAATCTGGCAACACCAAAACTGATTGTTCCGTGATCTTCCTCTTCAACAGATTAAAAATCTTCTCGCTTCTTCTGTCCAGTGAAAAGATTTATGTATTTTCTTCACTGTATGCATCATCGCTGCACTAAGTCCACTAAAATTCCTAATGAATTTTCAGTAGAAACTAGCCAATCCGTGAAAACTTCTCACCTCAAATATGTTCTTCGGTGATGGCCAATTCTTGATCACTTCCACCTTATCTGGATCCATCCTCAATTTGTCTGCAGAAATAACAAATCCCAAGTAAATGAGTTCTATATTCATGAATGAGGATTTCTTCATGTTTATGAGCAACTTCTCTTGCTGTAATCTTTTCATCACAATAGTCAAGTGTTTCAGATGCTCCGCTACTGTTTTACTGAAAACCAGTATTTCATCCAAATACACAATGACAAATTTCCCGATGAAATCCTTCAGGACTTCATTCATCAATCTCATGAAGGTACTTGGTGCATTTTTTAAGCCAAACAGCATCACAAGCCATTCATATAGCCCTTCGTTGGTTTTGAAGGATGTCTTCCATTCATCACCCTCTCTCATGCGAATCTGGTGATATCCGCTTTTCAAATCAATCTTTGAAAAATATTTTGCTCCACTCAAGAAATCCATCAGATCATCCATCCTTGGCAATGGAAATCTATACCTGATGGTTATCTTGTTAATGGCTCTTGAATCAGTACACATCCTCCAGCCTCCGTCTTTCTTTGGACTGAGCACTGTTGGAACAACACACAGACTCAAGCTTTCCCTGACTAAACCTTTGTCCAACAACTCCTGGACTTGTCTTTTTACCTCTTCATTCTCTTGCGGTGTCAATCTGTATGCGGCTTTATTTGGTAAACTAGCTCCTGGTATGAGGTCAATATGATGACTCACACTTCTGATTGGTGGTAACGAACGAGGTAATTCGTCCACTACAATGTCAACGAACTCTTCTAGTAGTTCCTGAACCTCCTCTGGTAAATCATCCACTCTTGTGCTAGTCAGAACAATTTTCGGTTTTCTGACCACAATGAACTGTGGATCCTCCTTCTTCTTAAAATCTGTAAGAAGTTCCTTCCCACTCATGAGAAGTACAGTGTTGCTTACTTCCGGTTTCACTTCCTTATCCTTTATCGGAAGCAACATGTGTGTCCTCCCATTCTTCTCTAGGGTGTATGTGTTCATTCTCCCATCATGAATCACATTCCTGTCATATTGCCATGGTCTACCCAACAATAGATGACAAACGTTCATGGGAATGACATCACACAAGATCTTATCATTATATCCTTCTATCTTAAATTCAACTAAACATTGTTTAGTGACAGTTACCTGGTGTCCTTTCCGTAGCCACGAAACTCTGTATGGGCTTGGATGATCAGTCGTCTCTAGCTCCAGCTTCTCTACCATTTCTATGGATACGAGATTATCTGTGCTACCACTATCTACGATGACCTTGCATACCTTGTCCTTGGTTTTGCAAGCAGTCCGAAAAAGTCTAGTCCTTTGGACTAAACTCTCCACCTCCTTTTCGGGTGTCAAAAGAACTTTTCGCATCATCAGCGATCTTCCGCCTTCGGCGTCCTCCACCTCAACATTTCGCCCCTGAGCTTCGACAATGTGAGTCTCTCCACCCTCTTTCTTTTTGTCAGGACACTCATAAGACTTGTGCCCGTTCTTTCCACATGTGAAGCATTTTATTACTCCACCTCTCCCTCTTCGTCTACCTCTAATATGAGGAAAAGTATTATTATCAGCATAACCTCCTCTCTGCTCAGTATGATGTCCTCACTGTGAGCTTCCACCTCTCTCAGTTATTTTGTATTTAGGCTTAGACTCGAACTTCCAGTCCTCCTTGGGATTCTAATTTTTATCTTGGACAACTGATTTTCCCCTGGCTTGACTTCTGCCTCGACCTCTCTGACCTTGCTTTCGGGTCAGCTTCTCTTCCACTTTTAGAGCCATCTAATAAGCATCTTCCACCGTTTGGATGGTTACCATGCTCATCTCATCTTGAATGTCATACCTCATGAAATTCATGTATCTGGCAACTTTTTCATCATCGCTCTCCCGATGACCTGCTCTGATGTTCAGTCGATAGAATTCCTCAATATATTCCTTCACTGTCATCAACTTCTGTCTCAGGTTCTACATCCTCCTGAACAGAGTAATTTGGTAATCCCTGGGGATGAATTTTTCTTTCATCTTTGCAATCATCTTGTCCCAGCTCTTAATTTTCTTCTTTCCCTTGCAGCGTCTATCAGCTTGTAGTTCATCCCACCATAATGCTGCATGTCCCTTTAATCTTGTGACAGCATGCTTGACCTTCTTGTCTTCTTTGACATCTTCATAGTCGAAGTATGTGTCCAGAGCTCTAATCCATTCTAGAAGCTCCTCTGCATCCAAGTTTCCCTCATAAACTGGAATGTCCATTTTCTCTTTTGCACCCAGTCTGACAATAGCTCTGATCAAACATTCGTTTGATGCATCTTCGGCTACAACTTCTTCTTCATGTTCAGCCTCTATTTCACTTACGGAATCACTTAGATCCCCAGCACTGACTGTGTGTCTTTGCACTGTCTCCATGTCTTCGAGTCTGGCTCGTAGATCGTGCATCTCTCTCTCCATAACTGGATCAGTCATTTTCCTGCCTCTTCTCCATGGCATTTCCCTCTCCTCTTCGGGATTGGGTGATTGTCTATCTCTTCTTCTAGGTGGCATGATGAATCTTCTTCTTCTCTGCTATAGAAAGCAAAGAACTTTTTTGGCGCTCTGATACCAAACTGACGCAGACCGCACCCCTTGCCTCAACAAAAGTCCTCTGTGCTGACTTCCTGGTCTTTAAGGATCGTTCAAAGTTCACCTCGAGCCAGAGTGGCTCCTTTGATTCCCCCCCGGAATTGTTATTCAAATCTGACCCACAGGTCTTCTTCGCACCTTATAGCCTTGTGGTCCGGTCTCTTCTCCATTCACCACAGAAAGTCACAATCAGGTTTTAGGGTTTTTGAAATCCCGATGTCACGACCCTTTGGTCCCCAATTTCCCGATCTCCGTTTTCCCGATATTCTCCCTTTGTGCTTTAGCCCCTCTTTGCTATGCTCTAGTCATGTGATCAGCCTTTATATGACCGTAGTCATACCTTTTATCAGGGTTCAGGGTTTTGAGGGTCGAAATGCACTAAACCTCTTGTCCATGGAAATCCCGATTTCCTGATTCTCAATTTTTCGATGGGTGACTTTTCCTTTCGGGAAATTTCCCGACAATCACGATTGTTGCCATGCGTCCTCTAGGATGGACGGTCCTCGCAAATTCGATGTTTTCGAGACTTTCGATGCCCCGATGACACAAGTTCTTTGTCAACTTAAAAACCCGGTCGTCGAAATGCCGACGGGCTCTCGATGATTTCCACCTGTCTCCTCAAGATGGATGGCACAGATTGGTTCCAGGATTTTCACTCTGAAAACTCCCGATCCCTCGTCCTCGTGATTCCTGATTTCACGAGTGCCGAAATTCCAATGGCCACGCCTCTCATCAGAACTTTATTCCTCCCGTTCATGAAGCTTAAACTCTGTGCAATCCCTGGTCAATCCAACGGCTGACGGGTGTTTGAATGAGATCTGACGGTCCCCAATCTCCTGATCTTGAAATCTGGATGCAGTCATAACCCCCTTGCTTCTTTGGCAGATCTGACGGCTGGCGGGATTTCGCTAATCCTCCCCACAGATTCCTGACCGTCGATTTCTTCCTTTTGATGATTTCTACGAAGGAAAACCAAGAACTCCTCCCTGGACTTATCCACTTGCACTACAAACTTCTAATGTCCCTCAATGTTTTCAAAGGCCTTACTCCTCCAGAGCCTCTCACAACTTCAAGCCTCAAAGAGGATCCTTGCACGCACTCCTTGCGGCGACCTCCAAACACGTCTAAGTGTTGAATTCCTCCGACCCTGCGCACTCCTGCAACAACAGTCTTTTAACTCTTTCTCAGGTTTGCAACCCTAAACTTCACTTGGCCTTCGCACTCCTTGCACAGCTCCTGTGCCCAACTGCACTTATGGGGAAATGAGAACAAAAGTAAAACTATCTTAGCTTCAGAGACGCAACCCTGAATTCTTGTCGACGCACTCCTTGAGGACACTTCCACTGCACTCCTTGCAGGAATTCTTACTCAGATAGAGAAACAATTGAAACTCATTCCCTCTTCCTTTCAGACTTCAACTTAGAACATGAAATCATATACACAACATATCAAAGCAAATGCATAATAGGAAACAAACATTCATGAGCATAACATCAATGCACAAAGAACAACACAAAACCATGAATCTGAATCAACCTCTTTCTATTAATCCAAATATCTGTACATGGGTGTTCTTACACAGCTCTCTGCATGCTCTTGCTCTTACTTCTCCAGAATTATGTTACAATACACAATGAGGGTGTCTATATCCCGTTTCCCTCTTGTGCTCTACAACTGTCTAATCTAGAATTAAATTCTATCTACCTGCATTAACTATCTTAAATGCCTCCTACCTACTAAGGATGAGAGCTAAAGGCTCAAGGTCCGATTACAATATACAAGTGTGCCTCTTCTTAATGACTTCATTTAAGATCACGCAACAACTTCCAAAGCAATTCAAAATTTTGTGCTGGCGCTTGTCCAGCTGTCCACCGCTTCCACGCTGGCTCGCTTGATGGGTTGGCGATGCTCCTGCATCATGTCTCAACATCTTCATCCTTTCTTGAGAGTGCATATACCATGTGCATATGCCACAACATTTTGCTTCCCTTTTTTGTAGATGATTTCAAAATCATAACCCAACATCTTGGTCACCCATTTTTGTTTTTCTTCTAAAGATATTCTTTGTTACAAGAAGTATTTAAGACTGTCATGATCTATTTTGAACTTGAAGTTCCTACCTATTAGGTAAGTGCGCCATTGCTTCAATGCATGTAGTATTTCCATCATTTCCTTCTCATAAATTTGTTTTTGTAAGTCCTTTCCCTTGAGTGGCCAACTTTCAAAAGCAAGGGGCCTTCCTTCTTGCATTAGAACAACACCAATTCCATTTCCTGAGGCATCACATTCCACAATAAAGATTTTTGTGAAGTCTGGTGTGGTCAAGATAGGAGCTTTTCACATCGCCTCTTTAAGTTGTTCAAAATCTTGATTTTCCTCTAGAGTCCATGAAAATGCATCCTTCTTAGTTAATGCCATTAAAGGTGTTTCTATTCTTCCATAGTTTCGAACAAACTTGCGGTAGTAGCCTGTCAAATCCAAAAATCCTCTAATATTATTCAATGTTTTGGGAATTGACCAATCCATCATGGCCTTACTCTTGTTAGGGTCTACCTTGAAACCTTCATGAGATACAATATGACCCAAATACTCTACCTCTTTCACCCCAAAGAAACAATTGGATGGTTTGGCATATAGTTGTTGCTCCTTTAGTAGTTGTATAACCTTGTCAACATGTCGAACATGATCCTCCCAAGACTTGCTATAGATTAGTATATCATCAAAAAATACTAATATGAATTTTCAAAGAAAGGGCTTGAAAATGGAATTCATCAACCCTTGGAATGTGGAAGGTGCATTCGTAAAGCCAAAAGGCATGACCAAAAATTCATAATGGCCTTCATGAGTTATGAATGATGTTTTTGGGATATCTGCTTCCTTCATTCTAATATGATGATACCCTAAACGAAGATCCAAATTTGTGAGCTATATTTCTCCATGTAGTTCATCTAACAATTCATGAATCATCAATGACGAGAATGGAAAATTTATCTTTAATGGTGATCTTGTTGAGTTCTCTATAATTTGGACACATACGCTAAGATCCCTCTTTCTGGAATACCATTACCACTAGTGCAGAGTAATAACTTTGGCTATGTCTAATAATTCCATCCTCTAACATTTCTTCAACCATACGCTCAATTTCACTCTTCTGGGCATAAGGGTATATGTAAGGCCTGATGTTAGGAGGAACACTCCCAGGAATTAGGTGAATAACATGATCATGATTGCAAGTGGGTAAGAAGGCCTCTAGGAATATCTTCAAATACTTTGGAATGCTTATCAATATTCCCTTGGATATTTAGGGGAATAGATGGCTTAGATGTTTGAACATATAGTGAGCATAGTTGTACAATTACACCCTGATGCCCCTTTTTCAATAATTTTGTCATGCCATTAAAGCTTATCACCTTATTGGGTTTCCCTATGATACCCCTTAACTCAATTTCCTTTCCTTCCAATGAAAATTTCATGAAAAGTTCTTGAAAATTAAAATCCATTGTTCCCAATGATTGTAACCATTAGACTCCTAGTATGAAATCAACACCACCCATGGGTATAGAAATCATTGGACTATTCATTATATATTCCCCCATAGCAAAATTAATCTTATGTCATTTTCCTGAGAAATTGATAGTTCCTCCATTTTCAATCATTACTTGAAACTATGGCACTGGATATATAAATCAACTGAGATATTTGGCTAATTTATAGTGAATGAAATTATGAGTACTACCAGAATCAATTAGGACTATTACCTTTTTCTTTTTGATATATCCTTCGATCTTGAGGATTTGAGGAGTGCTAATTACAACCGATGCATTACATGATATGGTGGGAGTAAACTCTTTAGAAGAAATCTCATCTACATTTTCATCTTGAGAGGGTTCTTGTTCTTGTTCTTCTTCATCTTCACAATCTATGTAGAATACTTTCTTTTCACCACACTTAAGTCCCTTACTGTACTTGTTGTCACATTAAAAAACAAACCTTTTTGTTTTCTTTCCTCTAATTGTTGAGGTGTCAACCTTGTAGGTTGAGGTGGTTTATAAGAATGGACATTATTCTCTCGATAGATGTTACGAGTGGTCCTTCTAGTAGCCATAGACATATTTTTACTTTCAACATTTCTCGCCATCCTGAACGCATTCTCCAATGATTTGGGTTCCCAAACGTGAAACTCATGTTGAATGTTTTCCTTTAAAGTTCCTATGAATACATCAATCAGGTGCTCATCTGGAATAATGTTACCTTTATATTCAATCTTTGGAAGTTCTCAATGTGCTCCACAACTGAACCCTTTTGCTTGAGATTTATCAATTGGATGAAGAAGGTATTGCTCCTTGTATCCTCATAGTGTGATATCATTTCTTCCGTCAAAATTGTCCAAGTGACAAGTGATTTGCGAGGAAAAATCCATCGATACCACACAAAACGATTAGGTTCTAAATATAAAGATGCAATTCATACCTTTTTTTTGTGTGGCACATCATGTAGATCAAAGAAATTCTCCATCTGGAGTATCCATGTGATTGGATCCTTGCCATCAAAATTCCTCATATTGATCTTAGGAAAGTGGTTGGTCTTCAAACCAAAGTTGGAGTTTCTCCAGTCTTGATTCATCTTCCTTGTGTCCTCATCATGAATTTCATGGGATACATTGTCACTTTCAGGTGGCCTCTCTATTATAAAATTTTTCAATCCTTACATGATCTCCCCTTTTTAGACCATCCATCTTAGTATCCACTATCTCTTCCTTCTTAGCTTCAGTTGAATCCATCATCCCTTGTAATTCATATTTTGTTACTAGCTTCTTTTGTAAATCATTTATGTCCCTGTGCATTTCTTCACCTTCATCAAGAGTCCAAGTATGACTGTTTGAAGGCTTATTTGGTGTATAAGTTCTCTTTTTTGGTGGCATGTTGGCCAAGTATCACTGCAACGTAGGAATTCCTAATTGGCTTAGGAAGAGGTCCTCACATACAAGGGAGTGTCAGGTGCTATAGATTTCTGATATACATGTGGGGTCCAACAATAGTTATCGACCCAATATATTAGGGCACTAACTAAGGAGGCTTGACCATGCCCTTAGCCATACTATCTAAATACCCAGGTACTAGAGAGTGATCTCCTTGAGTGTTGTTCTCGGTGTACTATAACAACAAGACGACCAAAATGTTTTCTCAGTAAGTCTCGAGATTCTAGGGGGTCTCTTGATATACACCAGGTACGTGGGATCTGAAATCCATAGTAGTGTTGTTTAATGCACAACCGTTCGAAAGGGGCCTTTCGATATACTCTAGATACGTGGAAAAACCACACTGTCCTCGGGTTGTAGTGCTGACCATTAATGACAACTCCTATATTTAGAGACGTCGGAACATGTATGTACCTAAGAAAACCTTAAGTTTCTCTAAAATTTATGTGATACTCCTTTTATCCCACTTTATTATACTTTTTGAATCACCCTAATTGGATCTTCTAGTAAAAATATATGCAAATTTCCAACAAAACAAATGCACCTTTTAAACCCTAATTTGGAGGTTGTTCTGCTAGTCGACCTTTCTTCTGTTGTATCTTTAAAATTTCGACCCTTCTGGTTATGAAATTTATTTATGTATTTCTCTGATATTTCCTCTTTGCAATGCCACAATTCTGATCAAAATTGGATGTGCCAAGTGGAATTTATGGTAACTTCCCCATACCTTGCTGATTTTTGGCATTTCCAAGAGAGTGTACTTGTAAAGAATTCCAAATGAACAATATGTGATATCTTATTATGAAACTTGCACCAAAAATACTAAATACTATCCATTGTCCAATGCAACTGGTCTCAATTAATTTGGATGCTCACTGAGAAAAATATCACTATTTTACTTAGAACACATGTTTGAGACTAGTTAATAGGACAAGTCATCTACCCTATCTTACACAGGGTGTATCTCCAAAATTAGGATGAACTAGAAGATGAAAATTTTACCAAATATGCTTGATAATTTCTTGGAATTATATCCATGTTTCACAGTCTAAATCATCACAAAAAAATATTTATAGCAAAAATTCCAAGATGACTAAATTCAGGATGATTTAGGAACCCGATCTTCCACAAGATATATCTCCAAAAGTATAAAGCCCCATAAGTTGATATTTTAACCACAAGTACCTTGATTCGTATACTAAATATTCCCCAAGGAGTTTTTTTTGAAACATCTCAAAAACAAAGTTATAGCAAAAATTCCAAGGTGTCTCGGATGAGGTAGCGAAACCCCAAGACCTTGAGCTCTGATACCAAATGTTAGGAAAAAAATATCCAAAGAGCATAAAAACATAATAATAAGTACTCCAATCCTTGAAAAAGAGATAATTTCAGATAATAATCTACTTCGAGGGGGAAACCTCCTTACACACCACACAAATTCGCAAATACAAGATGATTCCAAATGAAAAGGTCTCCTTGGTATATATAGGAGACTAGGAGGTACAATTACAACTAATGGACCCAATCCAACATAAATAAAATAACAATACTAATGTAATATTCCCCAATTAAGGGGTATTGTGCCACAATTTAGGGCTTAACAAGTGAACATGGTAGTTTTTAAAGATGCAAATATTATACCTAAGTATAGTATTCTAGGTGATTATTTTGGATTGAAAAATCATACATATAGATATGTAAGTGAATATTCAATAGAAAACATATAATATACTATTAAAAATTGTAAATTTTGGCAAATATGATCAATACAAACATATTTTTATATAGAAATAGGCGAATTTTTAAAGTGAAAATGACCAATTAGAAAATATATTTTTTGAAAAAAGGCCAAAAAGTAGCCAATTGGTGGAAATTCTCCCTTAAAAAATACCCAGGCATAAAAGAACTCCTAGATGTGTTCATGTAGATGAAAGATCCCTAGTGATATTTGAAGGTCAATTATCTAAACAAACTAGTGATTGGAAATGCAACAAAAGTATCAAAGAGTATTTTGAATTGAAAAGTGATGCATCTAAATGTTAGTTATTTTTGACTTTGTAAAATCACACACTTTAGCTGCTATTGGGAAAAATTTAGGCATATGGATGGTTAAAAGTCTAGAGGCCACTATCATGTTGTTAGAAGTATTCAATGTGATTTTAATACAATTGGAAATAATACTCATTTGGATCATATTATAGTCGACCATGTATTGTCATAATTGATTTTAAGAAAGACCACAATGCAACATTGCTTTCTCACATACACATCTAACATCTTTAAAGTAAGTACCAAAATCCTTCAAAAGTATTCTATTAGAAGATAGAGCCTCAACAACTAGGGTTGAATATATTATCAGGCCTTCATTGGTAGGTTGTCTCATTCTAACACAAAGTTATTTATTGAAGCTATTAAGGGAAAAGTCTAAAATTTTTGGCATGAAAACACCCTACCTTCATCCAATTGGAAAGATGTGCAAAAGTCTAGAAGTGGTTCTAAGGATTTTGAACCACACATTAAACACTTTCTCGACATGATACATATAGATCTCCATGAGAGATTCAAGAATGAGCACAATGAGCTGAAACTAAGTCAAAGATCTTTTAAAAAATAAAAATATTGGTATGTTAGATATGTGAAGACCATAACACATGTTGCTACATATACCACATATAATTTTGTTATTATTATGACACATGCATACACATCCATTGTGTTTTGCATACTAGCCATGTGTAGCAATGCTCAACCATACTACCTCCAATTTCATCAATGTGATTTATTCATAGAATCATGTGTCCAAGGTTTGAAAAACAAACAAATGATGCAAAATCTTGTTTATATGGGGCATGCCTCATGTGTGGTGGATTTACAATATTGAGCCAATGCATTCATGAAAATGAGGAGCATGAATTTGGGAGGATGGTGGTTGAAAAGTAGAGATTCAAATATGTTACTTATGAACTAGATGATGATAAAGAAATAAAAAGATAACATTGGTGACATCCTATATTAGTATTGTGTACTTAAAGGGAATATTTTCTTTCAAATCATGCTTAGAAATTTGACATGTAGTTTTAAAAGGTAACATTGTAATTATGCCTTCATTTTTGTGATACCATGTACAAGTATGTGATTTCATCAATGAATTTTGGAAAAATCCCAACAATATGTTCAACATGTTCATCTGAAGCAATGGTTGGATGAGCAATTTAGAATATGTAGTGATACCTTTCTCCTAAATACTGTACTATCAATTATGGATTTTTCTTAGAAATACACCCTCCAACCACAAAATCATATCTAGATCCTATATTATCATTTAGATTATGTTATCATTATGGTACACATCACATATAAGCATGGGCCAGATAACAATAAATACATGAGGATAATATTGAAGGAGTCTAAATTTCTACATAAGTGATGATAGGTGTCATGACCTACATTATGTACAACATTTCTTTCAAATGTTATAGAATCACTTGAAGTATATAGTTATACAAATGGTTCAACATTGAATCTGGTCAGATGGTTAAAAAATTCTCATGTATGTCAATGGTTGATTTTTTTGCACAAAATTGTAGTGTGTTTGATATTTGGAACTATTTTGAGATTGTGCATGGGAAAGTTAATCATGACAAAGCTACTGCATACATCAAACTACACTACATATGGAAAAGATGAATTTTATGATAAATTCCCCTATTTGAGATAAACAATATATAGTGAAATGGTGTTCTATACTAATGGCAAAGGGAACAAGAAGGTGAAACGAATCAACAAGGTTAAGACATTGGCAAAGAAATTTTGGGAGGTGGTGGATGTAGATTAGTGACATGCATATCATTGCAACATAGTATGTAGAACTCATGGATTTCATTCAGTTCAAAGTTCAAACAACCATGTATTCAAAATATGGATGCAAGAGTCACTTGCTTTTGTAGACTATGTAGCAATGGTGAATGGGATGATTGAAAACTAGAAGACTAGGTTGACGCATGGGATCATGTATCACTTGCAATAGACCCTCGTGTAATTGTTGAATCAACCTAGTTAAACGATGTCCAATCATCTATTTCACTAGATTATGATCATGTATTAGATCTTGTCACTACTACATATGGGCGGATTATTCCATGAAAATTTTCCACGCTTCCACTATTTTCATATTTTTTTTAAATAGGGTGGGATTTTCATCGCTATTGCCACGAAAGTTCGTCGCAATATCAATGAAAATCTTAATTTAACCTAGTCGAGATTTTCGTCGCTATAGCGACAAACTTTCGTGGCAATAGCGACGAAATTTTTGTCTATCTCATTGGTCGGGGTTAACGGCTAGTTGACTATTTTATCTATATATACATGACTTTAAGAGACTTTGCGACACAATTGCTATAGTTGCGACACTGTTCTTGGCTTTTGTTTGAGCTATTTATTTTTTCTGCCACCCACCAGTTGAATAAATCCAATTCTCGATCTACATAGCTCGGATTTTGAACTTGCAAGGTTAGTATGTTATTTTTTATTGATGTACTCATTTAACTTGTAATTTTTTTTTTCAAATGTCCAAATTGCATTTAGCTTATTTTTTCCTTGATAATATATTTATATAATATGTGTAGTTATACCATATTTCATGTATTTGGTTTTTGGATATAGTTAGTATATTCTATGGAAAAGGGTATGTGGATTCCATAATATTCTAGGTTTATGGAATCCACATACCCTTTTCCCTTCAATTGTAGCTATAATCTCTCTCTTTTCATTGATAAAGATACATAATTTCTCTTGAAACTCAACCCTAATCGGTGAAATGATAGTAATTGATTGCTATATTCCCTACTTTAGTAGGGACTAATAAGATACACAAACACTAACCCTAAACTTATGTTAGGTGTATATGTCATTATTATATAAAGAAAACATGTGTACACATATGAACTTATTATAAAGATGCTATCTATGTCGTCATGATGTTGATCCTCTACACATATGATCACCTTATTATAAATATGTTGACCTTATTATAAAGATGTAGGTCACTGTAAATAAACATATCATAATCGAAAGGAGTAGCCAAAATATAAAAAATTGACAACTTAATG
>JASDQU010689872.1:13107-24183 GCA_032191745.1 Picea mariana
AGTTGCTTTGCAAGTGGTCAATCCTTGTGTTATTTAGGTTTGGGCTAGCCAAGAATCTCAAGCATTTATTTTGTCACTTTCAGATAAAGGTGAAAGTAACCTAGGATGAGGCCAACAATGTTTGTCGTCACTTTACTCATAGTTCATTGAATTGGAAAGTCATTTTATTAGGCCAACAATGTTTGTCGTCACTTTACTCATAGTTCACTGAGTTGGAAAGTCATTTCACAAGTCATTTCACTAGGTGACAAAAAAACATTAATTACTAAGATTGATTCTATATGCACTTATTTGGGTTAAAAATTCTATTTTATTTATCGAGGAGTCACAAATTTAGAGATTAAATGTTTTTCTAAATTGATAAAATTCTTAACATGGTTAAAATTTCTTTGCAATTTCAATCTCACGTGGAAAAATGCTCTCTTGACTTAGAGCGCCTATGCTAACACCTTAAGGGCATCGGGAAAATGCTCTCTTGACTTAGAGCGCCTATGCTAACACATTAAGGGCATCGACACATATCATTTATAGTGATCTGTGCTTAAATCCAATGAAATATTATTATCAAAGTTCTAATTGATTTGATCATTTTTAGGTAATTTTTAAGGACTAGGGTGGATACAAAAGGGTTGAAACTCTACAAAGGTAAATATAAAGGTAGTAGATGAACAAGTATTAATATCCTAGTGTTTACTTTACAAAGTTTTCCTCCTGGTTGAAAGCAATAGGTGATAAGTAAGGTTGGTTAAGTAAGTGGATAGTTGGCCACAACGGGTATTAACATGAAATCTAAGTAGATATCTTTCGAATAATGAAGTCTGAATTCCTAAAAAGTATATATCTGGGAGTCCATTCTGAAAAGCTAAATAGTGGTAACCACGCACGATTCCTGCCTGAAGCGGGAGCATCTATCCCCAAGTTGGTTGGGTTCATAGAGTAGGTGTACAACAAATAGGATTAAGAACGTCAATAGGTCTAAATGCCTAGTCTAGCAACTAAGTGTCTTAATTCAGCAAGTGGTTGTTGGTTGGAAAGCCCATGAATCAGTAAGTTAAGGTAAGTGAGCCTATGCAAGATAGTCTAGGTGGTGGGGTAGCAAATCTAACCCGAACAACTAGTTAAGTCTTTTCTGACTGTCTGTAAATTTGAAAAAACCTCACCCTCATACCTCAGGAGAGCAGGGGCAAAGTTCCACCATGGATATGGATAGAGCTATCACTATGGTAGAATTATGATTCAAGTCAAATTATTGGATTTTTATTATAATTTTTGTTGAAAATGAGTAATTTGAGTGCCTTGTATCCTACATCAACATAGAGTTTCTTGGGATAACGAGGACTCCGTCTCATTTCATGTAATGTTCCCAAGGAGAATTGCTAGGAACTTAAGGTGATTTTTTTATTTCTATGCTGTTTGTTTGAGTGTTTTTTTAGGTTTTACTTCTAAGAATTAAGTTGGGTGTTTATGGTTGAGATCTATAATATATGCAGCATGAATATAACACATCAAGACATGGAGATAACAAGATACAAGAAATATAACACAGGAGAATGCTCAATAACTTCAAATCTGACCTTTATTCAGATAATAAGTTGACCTCCATACATGGAATCCACATATCTGGAATAAAATAGATAAGATATGGAAGTTGGGTTGAATATGCCTCCAAGATAAAAAAATAAGTGAAGATGAAACCCTTCAGGTCCTTTGGTAGCAGCATGCAAAGATGGACAAGATCGATTTATTTCCCTTATGAACTCTTGCACCCAAATCTGGCTGAGTTGCGCACTTTCTGCCTAGCAAATCTCTAGGAATTTCAACATCCCTTGCTTTTCCCTCCAAACCATTGAAATCAACTGTAGATCTATAGATCTGATGATGGTAAACACTTGTGATGAGTCTCTCTAGTTGTTGGGAGTGATCTTACTCTCCAACTCAATAGATCTACTTTTGCAGTGCGCCCTCCTTTAGGAAATTTGTTCAATGACCACAATAAATCGATATGCAGAGAAAACCCTCCAAGAATAGATGAGAAAGGATGCTCCAGTCCTAGCAAAGCCTCCAGGAAAGAGATTCCCCTCAAATCTCCCTTCTCCTACCCAAATCGAATTGATCTTCTTCCAACAGTGCGCCCCACCTGTAGAAAACCTCCCAATCCGTGCCCCGCCTCTTCCTTTCACTGTAGAAATCCACATGTAGCTTAATAGAATGGTGAGGGAGGAATCTTTCATCTCCTTGGCCACGCTTGGACCAGGAACATAGGGATATTTCACCTCCTTGCTGGTCTCTAAGGTTTGTTTACTCAAAACCCTCAAAACGTTAGATGCATAGCTCAAGAAGCAAATAGTGAAAATGACATGAATGAGGAGTGAGACGCCCTCCTCTCCCTTTTATACCTCCATATTTTAATTCTCAATTTAGTTGCTTTATTTCTTTTGCTAAAGTTATTGTTTCGTTTTCTCCTTAAGTCAAATAACCTTTTTCTTCTTTCATCCAAGTCACTTTAATAAAATAACATTAAGTCCTTTAGTGACACTTTAGCGCCTTGATCCGTATTTTATGAGCAGAACGAAGTGGATGCAGATTATTATTAATCTTTAATACATAAACATATAACAGGTATGCAATAAAACAACATAGATATAGTAAACCTGGATTATATTAACTCAGAAAATAAGATGAAACTGTAAAATGCAGCGGAAAACAAGCTTATTGGAATGGTGGCGGCTTGTCTCTAAGAAGAGATGTGACGGTTGTGCTCCTTCGCAAGAAGATGAGAACAATGAGGCTCTGAAGGCCTTTTTAAAATAAAGATGAATGCCAAAACCCTAGACATCCAAAAACCTAACCCTGGGAGATGAAGCGCCAAAAGTCATGTGGTCCCCGTTGGGGTAAGTTAGTACATTAACTTCCCAAGGTCGTAACTTTTGCATATGGTCTATGCTTAGCGCGCACGATAGCTCGTTAAAAACGTATTGATGAGGAGATTCATTTCGAGGGTTCAATTAGAGTCTTTCTTTATCATTGAGAGGCCTGATCGTGAAAAAATGTCGCTTAGGCCTTCAAACTGGCCCTCGAAGTTAAAAACTGCTAAAAATAATAAATTGCCAAAATTGCCAGAAAAATGTTTTGAGCCAGTTGGAGAAGGTGGGTGGCCACTGATATCCACCTGGATCAATCCTCCCTCCTTAGGAATAAATGGTCTCCATTGTGTTGAGTTCCCCCATCAAATGAAGAAATTTCTGCTGAATTTGGCCCCTGGTGAGCCACTTGGCTTGGTGCAGGAGCCACCCTGCTTTGACAACTCAATAAAGTTGGATCCTCTGTTGGCGAGTCCCCTTGAACTGTGTGTCCACAATTTGATCCATGGATGCTTGTTGCATGCAGTCAGGGTTGAGCTCTGTTGGTGTCCAATAATGGTTGGACATATGGCCGAAGGAGAGCCACATTGAACATTGGTTGTAGATCAAGGAACGAAGGAATGTTGAGCTCAAAAGCATTATCTCCCACAACCTTGATGATGGTGTAAGGCCCATAACGAAGTGGATGAAGCTTTTGATGGGGCCTTGTAAGGCGTTCTTTTTGCAAATGCAGCCAAACTTTGTCTCCCACCTTAAACTTATGTGGCACCCGATGTTGATCATGGCGCTGCATGTACTTGGCATTGGACTTCTGTAAAATATCTTGAACCTATTGGTGGATGTGCTAGATCCTCTCAATGAACTAGGTGGCTTTATCAGATTCAGCTAGAGCAGATGACGAGTCGGACGGGGTGGCTACAAGGGGTAGTGCAATGTCCATGGGACCCAATGGTTGGAATCCCAATCCCACCTGAAAGGGGTTGTGGTTGGTTGAGCTATGCAAGGCTCGGTTGTAGGTGTGTTGAACATATGAGAGATTCTCGTTCCATGTGCGGGGGTGCTTGGAATTGTACATGTGCAGAATATGCACGATCATTCGATTGACGACCTCGATTTGGCCATCTGTCTGGGGATGGAAGGTCGTGGATTTGGTGAGCTTGGTGTCCAACAGTGACCAGAGGCTCGACCAGAATGTGCTGAGGAATCGATTGTCCCGATCAAAGACAATGATTTGTGGGATTCCAAAATGTACCCACACCTGCTCAAAGAATATATTGGCAGTGGCCTCCGCGATGATGCTCTTCTTGCAGGGGGGCAGAAGCACCATTTTAGAAAAGCGATCAACAACCACGAAAATGTTGTCATTCCCTCGGTTGGTGGTTGGAAGGCCCGACATGTAATCCATTGAGATGGATTTCCATGGCCTGTCAGAAGTAGGCAAAGGGGTGTACATGCCTTGTTTCTTATTGGTGGGCTTAGCAATAGCACAGGCAGTGCAGGACCTGATATATTTGTTGACATCATGCCGAAGTTATAGCCAGTAGAAATGTTGTTGCAGCACTGCCACTCTCTTTTCAACGCTGAAGTGTCCGGCTACCCGACTGTAGTGGGCTTCCCAAATCAGATTTGTGCGCTCTCTTGATGGAATGCAGAGATGGCCCATATGGCACAACAGTCCATCCAAAAGATGGAAATTAGTGACGATTGAGTGCATGCCCAAAATTATGTAAGTGTTGGCGAAATCAGGGTCTATTTTATAGAGTTGGGGCCAACTGAAGGTTTCGTGGCCGTAAGAGTCTAGCACTATGGTGAGTGTTGTGACTGGAGGTCGGCTGAGGCAATCAACGACTCAGTTGGTACTTCCTATTTTGTACTTGATGTTGAGGTGGAACTGTTGTAAGTATGTGGACCACTTCCGATGGCAGTCATTATGGAATTTTCCTTGGGCCTGCATGAACTGCAAGGGATTATGATCAGTGTGGATGACTGTCTCTTTCCCAAGAATGTAATGCCTTCATTGTCTGCAGACTTGCACAATGGAGTACATTTCTTTATCGTAAGTAGGGTACTTACGGAAAGGCATCTGATAGTGTCTCGTTGTGATAGGCCACGGGGTGGTCGTGCTGAGTGAGAACTTCACCCATAACATAGTCTGAAGCATTTGTCTCGATCTCAAAGGGTTAATGTAGGTCAGGTAATGAGACTACTAGTGCTGAGAAAAAAATATGCTTCAAATCATTGAATTCTTATTGTTGAGATAGTCCCCAAACAAATTTTTCCTTACCACCTCCTCTGGTTACTTGGCTGAGGGCCCATGCAATATGGGAGAACCCCAACACGAACTTGTGATAAAAATTAGCCAGGCCTAGGAAGCTTCGAAGCTCAATGAGTGTGGTTGGTGCTGGCCAATCATGGACGACCTATATTTTGGCTGGATTCACATGTACACCATTTTGATCCACAATGTAACCGACATATTGGACCCAATCCATGCCGAAGGAGAATTTTTCCAAATTGGCATATAACTTGTGTTGTCGTGCAGAACCTGTTGAATGTGCTGCAAGTGTTCCTCCCACGTCTTTTTGTACGTGAGTATGTCATCCAGATACAACACTACAAAAGTATTGGTGAAAGGTCACAGGATATCGTCCATAATCCTCATGAAAGTCGCTGGAGCATTTGTCAAGCCAAATGGCATGACCAACCATTCGAAGAGACCTTATTTCGACTTGAAGGCGGTCTTCCATACATTTGTCTGCTCGATTGGGACTTGATATTAGCTAGACTTCATATCAATCTTGCTGAAGCATTTGCCCCCCTTGAGTCGATCAAGGAGATCGTCGATTCAGGGAATTAGGTATCGGTTCCTGACAGTAATTTTATTTAGGGCTCGGTAATCAATGCAGAGTTTCCAGGTCCCGTCTTTCTTCTCTACCAGCACGATTGGGCTCCCACAAGGCGATGAGCTGGGACGGGATGTGGCCCCTGTGGAGTAGTTCTTGGATCTGTTGCTTGATCTCCTCATTCTCTAACAGGGAGTGACGGTGTACTGGCCCGTTTGGTAGCGGTGCACCAGGGGTCAGATCGATGGGATGCTTGACCTGACAGTGCAAAGGTACCCCAGCCGGTGAGGTGAAGATATATTGGTATTCCTTCACGACCTTATCCACTTGATTCTGTTGTGTGGAGAGGTCGGTCGCGGAGGTCCTCGATGTGGTTGAAATCTTCCGCTCATTCTGAGAGCGAAGCATGAAGAAGATAAACTTCCTGATTTGTGAGATGACCTTCTTGCATTGCTTGGTAGAGATCAAGGAAATAACACTAGGTGGGATGGCCTCCGATACCTTGTACAATTTCCTGTTCAAAGTAATAATAACACTACGAGGCCTAGATTCATATACAACATGACGTTTTCATAAATAAGGTTGTCCCAAAAGAACATCACAAAATTCAAGAGGAGCAACGTCACATATTAACTCGTCTTTGAAGGGCTTGATGTCGTACGACAAGCTACACTATTGGCTGACGCGGAGGTCGCTTCCTTGGCGGAGCCATCCAATGGTGTAGGGTTGCGGGTGCGGTGTTGTCGGCAGGTGTTACACATTATTTTCATCACCCCTATGACTGTTAATGATGTAAGTCTATCCTTTGTCTTTAGAAGGATCAATTGCCTTAATCCGTGAAGAGAATGAAGATATTTTTTCCTAGAGAGATGAAATTATACTTTTCCTTTGTCAAAAACCTTATAAAAATGGAATCGTCGCACCTTGCTTAGTGTTAAGGGTGCGACAATCTAGGATCGTCGCAGGTTTCACCATAGTGGCCTGTGATGTCGTCGTAGTTTGCGCAGTGTTAAGGGTGCGACGAATATCGTACTGAGGAAAAAAAGCATCTTCTCGATTCTTCTAGAAGAGAAGCTTCAAGGGTGAGTTGGCCTCTGATCGATTTGGATCTGAGTCGCATCCCTGATCTCTTGGGATCATTAAGTCTCTGCACCTTATCCTTTTGAGATTATAAAAGGAGAAGAGTTCTCATGGGAAAAGTTAGCTTTTCGAGTTGGAAAGTTCTTGAGTTTTTGTAGCTTGGAGTTTTGGGAGCTTGTGTGTTGGCTTTGAGCTTTGCGTTGTCAAGATAGATTGTTGATCTCTGAATCCATGGAGCAGAAGTGTGTGGGAAGAAAGGAACTATTAGAAGGGACCTTACAACATCAAGGCATTGGTTGTATTCTCCTTTTCATATTTCTAATACAACAATATATTTCTTTCCCATAAAATTGGTCTTATTTTATTGTATGACTCCTTGATCACATACATAGGTTTTGTTGAGTATAAGTTGTTGCTTTCATTTCGTTGGCTTGTGTCTTTTTACAGGTTCAACATCCCATAAGACTTGGAACGGAGTGAGGATGACACTAGCGAGGACAAACGACATTTAAAAGGCATGTCATTTATCTCTTGCTAGCTAGTATGCTTGATAATTAAAACTTAGGGAAAGTTTTATATTTTCTCTTGTTTTGTTCTAGTTTCCGGGTGAAACTAGAGAGATTAGTTTGTGTCCGCACTTACCGATTTGTCTGATAACAAAATTGGGAACCATACTGGGGAACAGATTGTTTTCCTAGTTTGTCTTGCTTTCTTGCTTTGATTTCCTAGGTTCTGTTTTCTAAGTCATTGGGAGATCCAGATTGACTCTCTAACTGTTAAACCTCACTGGAAAAACTTTCTTGCTTTTTATTTTTTCCGTTTTTCCTTTCATCGTCGCACCCTACTTTGAGAAACAGTGTGACGATTTAGGATCAACTTACCCTACCTTTTGACACAGTGCAACGTCGTGTCACAATACTTGTTCTCTAGCCCGCGACGATCAAGGATCGTTGCGCTGTGTTAGTCTACAGCGTGCGACGATTGTGAAAAATTTGATTTTTGATGGTTTTTCTTGACCAAATCTTAGATATGGTTTTGGGGTGATTTGTTGGGTCTGATTACAGTCTGCTTGCTAGATTTGAATATGCTTTTAGCTATCTTTGAAACATAATTTTAATTTCTTGCTTTGCATTATATTGGGGGCATCCTTGCATTTGAAGTAGCAAAATTGCATGGTTTTTGGCATTTTTGGTCTTGAAATCTTAAAAAAATATTCCCCTCATGGTCGGGGGGGGTACAAGAATCGTGTATTGGTGTACAATCTTTTTGGATCATTTCTTAAAGTTCTTCATATTGATGAGTTTAATAAAATTTTGGGACATTGTGCATCTGGGAATGATAAATGTTTTCTCCTTCTCGTAATATAGCTTTCATTGAAGTGAAATATTTGCATTCTCATTTCTTTGCATTATTTAGAGTCGGTCAAAACATCATCTAGTCCACGCCATTTTCCTCTTGAGTAAACAACATCCTTAAAATAAAGCGCTTATAAAAATTGATTACACATTTTTATGTTTTCTGGTAGCAAACCTACATTAGATTAGTTGTAGGGATTTGGAATAGGTGTGAAAGATAACTTTCCAAAGTTGTAAAAAAACATAGAATCTTGAGTTAGTGAGCAGTAAAATCCACTTGCTACATTTTGTCCTGGGAAGCCCTTCTAACACAAGGGTCAATCACAAGGTCGCAATAGGACCGGCATAGTTACTCACCCTGCTTTGTTGGTCTTAGTGTAGAAATTGCGCGTATTATTGGGGGTCACTTGAGAAGAAAATTTTGTGGGGACCTTCTCGAGTTGATTTCGGGCTTAGATACCCTTCCTTTGCGTGTGGATTGGACTGTCGATTGTTTCCCCAGACATCATTGTCATAATTGGTAACCTTAGTGTCCTATCTCTTTAGAGTCTCTTACACGAGGTGACAAGGCAAGTTTTCACGATCCCTGGAATCGACATTGGCCAAACTCACTTGGGATCCTTGGAGTGTATACCCACGATTATGTGTGGGAGCTTGCACCAAGGTGTAAGTCCGTTAAGCAGGTCGTCAACGTAACTTTTCCACCCGCTCTATCTCAACCCCTTCTTACATTGTTCTCGCGACGTTGGATTTCATCACCAACTAGTGCGTTCGTTGTGAGAATGTTTTGTTTGTTTGCTTGCTTCCTAGATTTTTAGCGTGCGTTGTTTATTTTTCTTAGCATACTCTAGGTTGGAGTTATGTTTAATGGTGTCGGTTCCCATAACGAGCAATGAAGGAACCCCTTTGCCAGGGGAACCTTTTGTTTTTCCTTCTTACGGAAACGTTGGTCCTCCTTATATCGCTACTTTGAGCCTTCCAGGTCTCACAATTGGATTGTCGGTATGGTTGTTTTCCACTTCGATAATCCTGAATGCAACAACTACTTCGGTTGTAAGAACTTCCCCCCAAGAACATCATCCTCATGTTGATCCTTCGCCTTTTTGACCAGTAAGATCTTCTTCACCTTCTCCACTTGAAAGATCTTCTTCTCTTTCATCTTCTTCACTGAGTGAAAGCTCTTAAGGTAATAACCCGATGGATAAGAAGAAGAAGAAAAGGAAGAATAAGAATAAGAAAAAGAAACAAGGGTCCAAGCTTCCAACCATGGCTAGAAGTGTTGGAAAACAACTAGTTACTGGTAATCGTGCTGGGAGTGTTGATGATGCCAAGATCACCCAAACAACCCGTAAGCCCAAGTACCCTTGCAAGCTTTGTAAGGGTAATCATCTTCTTAAGGATTTCTCTGGTCTATCCAAGGTTATAGAAGCATGGTCTACAAACCCTCGCCAGCCCATGTCGTCAGCTTCTGAACAAGATGGTGATGACCTCCCGTCAACTAGTCAGGATACCATTGGGAAGAAGAAAAGTAGAGTCAATTTCCTGTGTATGTTATGCAGAGGGAGTCATCAAACTCACCTTTTCCCTCGTATGGACAAAGCCTCAAAATTACTGGAAGACATGACTGTTTCCCAACCTCAACTTCCATCTGCTTATAACAAGCTTACTCTCAACCCACCTATAGTTGATGGAATGATCAATCTGGTCCCTTCATCGGTCAGTCTGGTTGATCATGTAGTCAATCTGGTCACGTCTTTAGTTGCACCAGTTGACAAAGTGGTCGATCTGGTCCCATCCTCGGTTGATCCCACTCTCTCGTTAGAGAGTGAAACCCAAGTGGTCAATCTGTTTCCAGCCGTCGACCCCATTCTCCCCTCGGAGAATGCAACTCAAGTGGTCGATCTGATCTCGTCATCGATCGATCCTACTCTCTTGCTAGAGAGTAAACCCAATATTTCCCATGTTTTTCTCATTGATACAGAATATACCGTGCTAGGGGGAATTCCTCCTTCTCCCGTCGAACCCCCTCCAAGTAATGAGGCCATCCTTTTTGATTGGGGTGCACTAATTGGACCCCATCTTCCCTCTCACATTCCTTTCAGGATTACAGTACAAGTTTGTGGTTGGGACGTTCCTCAGACGCTGATAGAAGAAGGTGCGTCAGTTAGTATTTTATCCTCTATTGCTTGGAAAGCTTTGGTTATCCTTAGCTTGTGCCTGTTACACAGAATCTGTTACCTTTTAACAGAAGAATCAATCACCCTTTAGGAGTCCTTCCTCGGTTTCCTGTAACTTTAGGAGGGAAAACTGTCTTTATTGATGCTATGGTAGTCCAAGACCCCTTGCATTTCAATTTACTCATGGGGCGAGATTACGTCTATGCCATGAAAGCTATCATATCCACTCTTTTTCATGTGATATCTTTCCCTCACGATGGAAGAATTGTGACTATTGATCAACTTTTGTTCGTTGGTCCTGACTTGACCATCAACTCAATGACTTCCCTAAACGATTCGTATATGCAGTCGGTATTACCGTTGCCACGGGTCAATTATGTGGCGTTGTCTCCCATTCCTTCAGCTGTTGATGAAGATGAGCCTTGTTTAGAATTTGTCGAAAGAACCACAGTGCTATTGACAACTTGTCGTCAACGTTTCAGATCCACAACAGGATCCATCTTCAGGACAAAAAAGCCCGAGGAAAAATAAGAGAGGAGCCCTCATCATTATTTATTAAGGGCTCCTCTCTTATTTTTCCTAGGGATTTTTTGTCCTGAAGATGGATCCTGTTGTGGATCCGAAATGTCGACGACAAGCTGTCAATAGCACTGTGGTTCTTCCGACAAATTCTAAACAAATCTCTCACCACAGAAACCTAAATGAGCGAAGATGAGCCTCTCGCTATCAGCTCAATCTCTTATGACTTGGATACGGTAGT
>JASDQU010689872.1:24307-38469 GCA_032191745.1 Picea mariana
TTTTCTGATTTCAAGCTCATTAAAAAATGAAACCAGCCTTGAGCATGGTTTTCTGATTTCAAGCTCATTAAAAAATGAAATCAGCCTTGAGCATGGTTTTCTTATTTCAAGCTCGTTAAAAAATGAAATCAGCTGTGAGGATAGTTTTTCGTCTCTGTGGAAACCTTGTTAAAAAATGAAACAAAGGTTACGAGCATAGTTCCTTTTTGTGTCAAGCTCATTAAAAAATGAAATAGAGGTCTGTGGATTGAACCTAGATTCTCAAGCATAGTTTTTCTTCTCTGTGGCAAGCTCGTTAAAAAATGAAATAGATTTTCCCCTTCTTCAATTGAGTCAAGTACTTCGTTACGTATAGTATTTGAAGCTTCCTTTCCTCCACCTGTGCTATCAGACGAAATGAAGCTTAGGAGGCAATGCTTATAGCCTCTGGACTTCATGCTGAAGTTAAGCCGCTAGCTTCTTAAGCTAGGGGCTAAGTACCAACCATCCCTGGATTCTGCGTTGGGAAGTCACAAGCATAGTTTTCTCTGGTTCAAGCTCTTGTAAAAATGAAACCACCTACCTCAAGCATAGTTTCCTTTGGTTCAAGCTTCTGTAAAAATGAAACCAGGTCCAAGCATAGTTTTGATTAGTTTTAAGCTTGTGTAAAAATAAAATCTATCCCAAGCATAGTTTTGTTTTGTTTTAAGCTTGTGTAAAAATGAAAACAATCCCGAGTTTATTCTTTATTCTTTCTCGTGCTCGTAAATACATGAGAATGTAACCGAGTAAACTTTTATCACTTTTTCGGACTCATAAAGGTTATACGAAAAAGGAACCCCTTGGAGTTCCCTTTAAGCTCTTTTCAAAATCTCTAAACATGAAAAGATTGTCGAGCGATCTTATTCTTTTCACGCTCGTTAAAGTATTAGAAAGCAAGTCTGTTGAGCGGTAGTTTATCTCTTTCTTGGTCTCATCAGACTACTTTACGAAAAAGGACCTTTTGGAGTTTTCTTTAAGTGTTTTTCAGACTCTCCAAACATGAAAAACCCATGAGTTTTCTTTCTTTGGACTCGTAAAACAAACATCGAAAGGCCCATAGGGGACCGAACCACTCCTTCCTAGGGTTCATTAAAAATACTCCAAAGGACTCATCTGAATGATGAACTTATAGTTGAAGCATATGTTATCCTCCTCAAGCTTGTGTAAAAATAAAGAGGTACTCGCCATAAATGGTGTGGGGAAAATTGGGAAAGAAATGTATCTAAAATTGTATTCTACGGGGGAGTCGCTTTTGAGCATGACATCCTTTCACTCGCTTTGTGTCTAGGTTGGAAAACCCGCTTGTCTCTTGATCATACTCCCTTATAAGATTACAAATTGGTCTATGATCCCTATTGTTGAGTCAATGTTTCCAAAACAATTTTCATGTCGTCAATATGTTCAAAGAGAAGTTCAACCGAGAAAGCTTTATATTGATTCGACCATTTCTGCAGTCCTTAAGCATTCTTTTGCTTCGACCATCCCTGAGTCAGTCCTGAATCACTTGTTACTCTAATATACTTCAAATATTTTTACCCGTTTCGTGTCATTGATGGGGGATACATTAAGTCCCTCCTATGACGAATCTTTTCATGTCGACTTCAACTCATTATCCAGGAATTAGACTTATAAACTAATTGGTACCTTGGAACTTGCATGCCTCAATGGCAGGTTTCCTCGCTTTCGACAATGGGTTTTCATTATTGACCTCTGATTGAGAGATTCCACCGAGTGTTCGACTTCATCTCATTAATTCACATTCCTTGGATTGTACTAGATTACCTTGGGAGTCATTGACATTAATGGTGATTTCCTTGCACTTGTTAACAATATTAATTAATGACCAGTAATCAAGTGGTTTATACCATGTTCAACTTCAACACATGTATTCGCATGGTTAGATTCATAATATAGACTAGTGGAGATGAAGACCCTGAATCTTTTCTGACAGATTTAGGTTGCGTTGGAGTATATTCAGATTGTATTGTTGCATAGATCCACTGTGTATGTCTCGTGGCTATGTTCAAATTTGAGTCTTTAACACATAGATCCACAATGTATTTTTGGTGGCTATGTTTAGATTTGAGTCATATTGGTATGGATCCACAGTGTATGTTTGGTGGCCATGACTTGTCTTACTTGACATGGATCTTTGCATGTCAGCCTTTATGATTTGAGTCATTTGTATTCTGAGTATGGGAATTCCTACCTCAGTGATGATATATTATTGTACTGTATTTCCTTGTTTGTTGGCAGGTTTCCGACCGACATGTTCCTTGTTCCCAACACACACTCGACAAAGTATTTCAGTTATCAGTCTGTTCTAGCTTCATACTTTGGGGGGCTCTCTGTTACACATTATTTTCGTCACCCCTATGAGCGTTAATGATGTAAACCCATCCTTTGTATTTATAAGGATCAATTGCCTTAATCCCTGAAGAGAACGAAGATAATTTTTCCCAGAGAGATGAGATTATACTTTTCCTTTGTCAAAAACCTTAGAAAAAGGGATCGTCGCACCTTTCTTAGTGCTAAGCGTGCGACGATCTAGGATCATCACAGGTTTCACCACAGTGGCCTGCGACGTCGTCATAGTTTGCGCAGTGTTAAGGGTGTGACAATTTTCATACGAAGGAAAAAGAGCATCTTCTCGATTCTTCTAAAAGAGAATATTCGAGGGTGAGTTGGCCTCCGATCGGTTTGGATTTGAGTCGCATCCCTAATATCTTGGGATCACCATAATCTTCTCTCCCTATCCTTTTGAGCTTATAAACGGAGAAGAGTTCTCATGGGAAAAGTTAGCTTGGGAAAGTTAGCTTTTGGAGTTGGAAAGTTCTTGAGTTTTTGTAGCTTGTATGTTGGCTTTGAGCTTTGCTTTGTCAATATAGATTGTTGATCTCAGAATCCGTGGAGCAGAAGTGTGTGGGAAGCAAGGAAGTGTTGGAAGGGACCTTACGACATCAAGGCATCGATTGTATTCTCCTTTTCATATTTCTAATACAACAAAATATTTCTTTCCCATAAAATTGGTCTTATTTTATTATATGACTGCTTAATCACATACATAGGTTTTATTGAATATACGTTGTTGCTTTCACTTCGTTGGCTTGTGTCTTTTTAAAGGTTCAACATCCCATAACCCTTGGAATAGAGAGAGGATGACACTAGCGAGGACAAAGAACATTTAAAAGGCATGTCACTTATCTCTTGTTAGTTAGTATGCTTGATAATTAAAACTTAGGGAAAGTTTTATATTCTGTCTTGTTTTGTTCTAGTTTCGGGGTGAAACTATGGAGATCAGTTTGTGTCCGCACTTACTGATTTGTCCGATAACAGCAGGGCTAGATGCTTGACGATCTCTGCTGAGATGAGGTTCTTCTCACTACTTCTATCAATGATGAAGTGTAGCGGGGTGCCCTTCACCCACATTTGTGAATGAAAAGGGCACTCACCTTCCTCTGGCTCGTCTGGTTCACTAGGGTGGACCTTGGTAGTGGAAATAGTGGCACTGGATTCTGCATCGATGATCTGTTTTCCCCTTTCTGGTTCATACTCAGAGTTTGACCCCACATCTGAATCAAAGGCTTTCACCTCAGTCACCAACGACTGCTTTGAGCGACAATCAACAGTGTTGTGTCAGGGGCTCTTATGGAAGTCGCACCACTTCCCGGTATCTTTCTTCGTCTTTCTAATGTCCGTCTTTGCTTGTGGCTTACGCTGGTGGTCTTGAAGCTTTCCATATTTGCTATATCCTTTGTTCTACGGGTTGGGGCTGCTATTTCCCTGCTTTTGCTGTGAGGGGTTTCCTGGCCCAAATCGCTGCATCTTTTGTTTGAGCTTCTGCTCAATTTTGACGGCATATCGGTAGGCCGCGCCTAAGGACGAGATGTCCAGAAACTCCATTTAGGCCTTGATGTATCTGTGCAAACCACCACAATACTTAAGCACCATATGTCTCTCAGAATCTTTGTGCACAAGGTATGGATGATATTTGTAAACTCTGGCATGACTTGGTCTCTTTCCTGTCGCAATGTGGTCCATTTTGTATGGAGGTCGTCATAACTTCCGACAGAGTAGTATTGTTCTTTAATAACATCCTTGAATGACTCCTAGGTGACCGCAACAGAAAATAATGAGGGTTCCTCTGTTTCCTTCTGCTCACAGAAATTCTCCCACCAATCTTTGACGTGGGGAACGACTTTGAGGAGCGCAAAAGTAGTCTTTTCTCTATTCGAGAATTTATGAATAGAAAAATACCCTTCTAGCAAATTCAACCATTTGTCTACGGCGTCTGTGTCTATATGTCCTTCAAATACAGGAATATAAAAGTTGATTTGTAGCTTGAAAGGGGCGGCCCTACCGCTTGAGGAAGATGCATCGCCTGTTGGTAGCCATCGAAGGATTTGCGCAAAATTATCCATCATTTAGTTCCTCTATTGCGTGAGGGCTTCCTCGAACAACATTTTGAAAGGATCTCTTGTCCCGTCGTCTTTCTTTTCACCTGCCATGAGAGTTCACTTGGGTGTGTGAGATTTTTTTTCCTCAAGAGAAACAAGCTCAAGCCCCAATTCTTTGTACCCCGACCTCGTTGGGGACGTGCATTAAAAACGACAAGGAGTAGACCGCTCTGATACCACTGATCCAGATTTTATGAGTAGAACGAAGTGGATACAGATTATTATTAATCTTTAATACAAAAACATATAACATGTATGCGATAAAACAACAAAGATACAGTAAAAATGGTTTCTATTAACTCAAGAAATAAGCTGAAACTGTAAAATGCAATGAAAAACAAGCTTGTTGGAATGGTGGCGACTTATCTCTGAGAAGAGATGTGGCGGTTGCTTTCCTTCGCAAGAAGATGAGTACAATGAGGCTCTGAAGGCATTTTTACAATAAATATTAATGCCAAAACCCTAGACATCCAAAAACCTAACCCTGGGAGATGAAGCGCCAAAAGTCATGTGGGCCCCATTGGGGTAAGTTAGTACATTAACTTCCTGGGGTCGTAACTTTTTCATATGATCTCCATTTAGGGCGCACGATATCTCCTTGGAAAGGTATTGATGAGAAGATTCATTCAGGGGGCTAAATCAGAGCCTTTCACTATAATTGAGAGGCATGATCGTGAAAAACGTCGTTTTGGCCCTCAAACTAGCCCCTAAAGTTAAAAACTGTTAAAAATAGTAAATTGCCAAAATTGCAAGAAAATTGTTTTGAGCCAGTTGGAGAAGGTGGGTGGCCACCGATATCCACCTGCATCACGCCTCCTAACCCATTTTAACCCATTAGACTATAGTCCAGAGGGGTGACTAGACTACTAAGTCCTCACTTGTTCTTGTCAAGGGGAGGGGTACATTATAGTCTCCACTACTGGAAATTTCTTGCCCACAAGCAATTTTGAACCCGTTTGTTGTAGCATTTTTTCACTCTCCCAAGTGGCATCATCTATAGGCAAACTCTTCCATTTGACCAAGTACTCCTTAATGTCCTTGTTCCTTATCTTTTTTGCCCTAACCTCCAAGATCTCCTCTGGAAGCAAGATCAAGTGTCCTTCTTCATCAACTGGTGGTATCTCTTCATTACCTACAACATGATGCACCAATGCCTCTTTAGGCATGATACATGGAAAACATTGTGGATTTTTCTCCCCCATGGTAATTTTAATTCATATGCAACTTCTCCAATTTTCCTTTACACCTTGTAGGGCCCATAGAAACGTAGTTTGAGCTTCTCAACGCCACTTTTCTCAATAGATGCATGCCTATACGATTGTAGACTTAAATACACCAAGTCCCCTACCTCAAAAGTGCGTTCCACTCTCTTCTTGTCAACATATAATTTTTGTTGGTTTTGAGCTATGTGCAAATGGTCTTTGAGCTCTTTAAGGATGTCTTGGCTTTCTTGTATCCATTATTTAGCCATAGGAGCCCTACTATCTCCAAAAACAATTTCAACAAAAGTAAGGGGATCATAACTATACAAAGCTTTGAAGGGAGACATATCGATGGACACATGGTGAGTGGTGTTGTAGCAATATTCACCTAGATAAAGCCACTTGACCCACACTTTCTGTTTCTCAGCTACATAATTGTAGAGTTAACCTTTCAACCATTTTTTCACTATTTTTTTTTGTCCATTTGTTTTTGCATGGTAGCTAGTGCTAGGAGTTAACTCAGTGCCCACTAGCCTAAACAACTCCTTCCAAAAGATGCTCATGAATTTGATGTCCATGTCACTCACAATTGTCTTGGGTAATCCATGCAACCTGAAAACCTCCCTGAAAAATGATTCGGCCATCTGAGATGTGCTAAGTCCATGGAGATGGCGAAGAAGTTGGAAAACTTAGTCAGGCGATCTACTACCATAGATATACAATCTTTCCCTTGTGTCTTGGGGAGACCTATAATGAAATCCATATATATACTCTCCCACTTATGCTATGGAATGGGAAGAGGATGAAATAGGCCTATTGGGTGAGTGTGCTCATCTTTGTTCTATTGACAAGTGACACATTCCTTGATGTGGCGCATGACATCTCCCTTGAGCCCCTTCCAGGAGAACCTTTCCCTTATCGGCCTGTATGCCTTAAGAAAACCCTGGTGACCTGCTAATGATGAGTCATGGAATGCTTGAAGTACCCTCTTCTTGAATGAGGATTCTGGAACGAGATAAATCCTTCCCTTTTAATAAATAATGTCATCTATAATCCTGTACCTGTCATCATGTAACTGTCCATCCATCAATTGACATGCAAAATTGTTTTTAGAGTATTCCACCAATAGATGAGATTTCCAATCAACTGATATTTCTGACATGGAGTAGGTTGAGGGCCTTCAGGACAAGGCATCTGCTACTACATTATTCTCTCCTTTGACATATTCTATGTCAAAATTATATGCTTGGATCTTGCTTACCCATTTTTGTTGTTGTTCATTAAGGTCCTTCTGCGCAAGGAAGTACTTGAGGTTGTTATGGTTTGTTCTAACCACAAATTTCACTCCAAATTCATATTGCCTGAATTTGGCCAAGGCATGCATTATGGATTGCATTTATTTATCATAAATAGTGTACAACAACTCAGGACCCCTCAATTTGTGGCTCTCATAGGCAATAGGATGTCTATACTGCACGAGAACAACTCCAACACCTTCACTAGATGCATCACACTCTAATATGAAAGGTTGAGAAAAATCAAGTAAAGATAATATAGGACAAGTACTCATCACTTTTTTCATTTTATCAAATGTTGACCGAACCTCAAAATTCCACTCAAATGCCCCTTTGCTAGTCAAATCAGTTAGGGGTGCGCAAACTTGGGAGAACCCCTTGACAAACTTCCTATAATAGCCGCAGATGCCAAAAAAACTCTTGAGTTTTGTAAGCGTTTTGGGTGTGGGCCAATCAATGATGGCCTCAATCTTCTCTTCATGAACCTGTACCCCCTTTGCTCGAATAATGTGCCCCAAGTAGAGGACCTCTGTCACCCCAATTTCACATTTTGACTCTTTGGCATATAAAGACTACTTCTCCATGATGCTCAAGATCTCATCCACATCTTTGAGGTGTTCCTCCCATGTTTTGTTGTAAATCAACAAATCAACAAAGAAAACAAGAAAATACTTATTTAGTTGCTTGTTAAACACATGATTCATGCAAGACTGAAAAGTGGTTGGTGCATTGGTCAGGCCTAAAGGCATGACAAGGAACTCATAATGCCTAGAGTGGCATCTAAAGGTTGTCTTATGTATGCCTTGCTCCCTCATTCTGATGCGATGGTATCCAAAGTGCAAACCAATTTTTGTGAAGTATACTACACCATGTAGCTCATCCAACAATTCATCTATCCTGGGAATGGGATACTTGTTCTTGATAGTTCTCTTATTGAGGGCTATGTAATCTATGGACATACACATAGTCCCATCCTTCTTTTTTACCAACACAATTGATGAAGCAAATGGTCTTGAACTTGGTCTAATATGTCCCATGGCTAGAAATTCTTTGATGGCCCTCTTTATCTCTTCCTTGTGCTTCTTGAGGGGTCTGTAAGGCGTAGTGATGATTGGTTTGGCCCCTTCCTCCAATTCTATAATGTGTTCAAACCCTCTATATGGTGGTTGACCTGGAGGAATCGATTCAAACACACTTTTGTGCTTATGAAGGATTTTCTACATGTCTGGAAGGTATTGCTTATGTTCTCCATCACGTGCTTCCATAATAAAGCATTCAATTGCATAGAACACCTCCTCACGCCTAAATATGGCATGCATTTTCTTGGCAGTCGCAACTCGAGGCAACTCTCCTATCACTCCCTTGAGTGTGACCCTCTTCCCTTCTTCTGTATTGAAGGACATTTCCATGGTTTTATAGTTGGTGGTAATTGGTCCCAAGGTACCAAGCCACCGCACACCTAATATGATATTGGTGTCTGGAATGTCCACCACATAAAAATTATCTATCAAGGTGTACCTGCCCAATGTCAAACTCATATGTGGAATATACCTGTCAAAAGCCATAGTGCGCCTTCCTGCTACTTCGACCAAGAACCCCTCAAAGTCTATTGTAGGGACGTGTCTCCTTGCTACCATAGCAACATCAATGAAATTGTGAGAAGCTCCTCCATCAATCAACATTGTAGCTTGTTGCCCCTGTACAACTCCCTTCATTCGAAAAGTGTTGAACTTAGGCACTCTACTCATAGATGCAATAGTAACCTTCTTGAGGCCTTCCTGATGATGTGAGGGCACCTCATCACCCTATGCATGCAAGGATTTTTCTTCCTCCCTGTGGCTTATTTGTATGTTACGGATAGGTCCACTCTCCTAATCATTTGTCTCTTCCTCACTGTCAAACACCACTTCTATATAGTGAATTTTCCCTTTGCCCAAACACCCATGACCTGGATGCCATGGTTCTTTGTAGGTGAAGCATAGTTGCTTCCTTCTTAACTCTCTTCTTGTGGCTTCATCCATCTTCCCCTTTCCTTTGTCCATCTGTTTAGCATCTCATCCCCTTGCAATGATTGGAGGTTTATGTGTGAACCTATTTTTGTTGGTTGCCCCAACTAGATCTTGGGTGCACTCAATGGCATCCTGTAAGGTTACAGGCTTAAAAGCCTTAACGCATCCTCACACAGGTTCGTTTAACCGTTCTATATACATCATTAGTAATTTGTATTCTAACACATCGAGAACTGTAATCGTCACTCTCTGGAATTCCTCAATGAAGACTTCAGTTGATCCTATCTGCCAAATCTGTGTGAGCTCCCTGAAATGAAGTTCGGGATCCTCCCTATCAAACCTGTCAATGAGTCTCTACGTGAAGTCATGTTAAGAAGTGACATGCTCATGTCCCAAGGTATTCATCCCATGAAACCACCACTTATGGGCCTTGCCCATCAAGTATAATGTTGCAAACTTGATGGCATTTCCTTCTTCCATGGTATTCAATTGGAGATAAGCATCCATCTTTTGCACCCATGTTGTGGCTAAGATTCTATTTGATACATCAAAGGTTGGAAACTCCATTCTTCATGCCTTGCGCCCTAGCTCATTGTCACCTCTATAACGATCCTTGGATTTACTTTTCATTTTGAGGTGGAAATACTTTACTTTTCATTTTGAGGTGGAAATACTGCCCCATGGAAACCTATCTTCCGAATCCCACGCTCATGGCATTGTACTCCCTTTCTGTTGTCTCCCATTCATCCCCTAGACTCACATGGTTCAAGGTATTAGTGTCCCTTTGCTGTGCATCCAAAAAAGTAGGCATGTACGGTCCTTGAGTGGATCTGCTAGTTGTGTGAGATTGGGTAGGTATACCTTCATTTGGTCTATGTCCTTCTGCGTGGCCTTTTTGTATGGACTCCTTGTGATTCCCATTTCCATCATGAGACCCACTAGCATCATGATTTCCACCAAATAAAGGTGGATATTTACCATGTCTTTTCTCCATCAAATACTGAGAAAGAATACCCTGGTGTTTGCTCTATTCCTCCATCAAGGCTATCATTATGTCTTGTCCTCTTTGGAAATCTGCAACGGATAATTTGAGTTCTACTGGCCCTAAGGATAAATGGTTTTGCATCTCCTCTAGGTTGCGCTGCATAATAACCTGGTTGTTCAGTAGTGCATCATTCATTTTTTGAGTCACCCGTTCGGCCAAGAAAGTTGCCTCTTCTGATGTTACATTTTCTGTCTCATGAGTTTCCCCCATATTGACTTCTGGCTCTTCTCCTTTAGGAGTACCTGTTGCAGGTTCGCCCCCACGACCTCTCCTCCTGGTCACCAGTGTTTTATCACAGGTTGGCACAAGATTTGGCTCTGATGCCACTATGGTGCTCCCAAGCAGAATTGCTAGGAACTTAGGTTCATTTTTTGATCTGTTTGTGTTGTTTGTTTGAGTGTTTTTGCAGGTTTTACTTCTTAGAATTGAGTTGGGTGTTTATGGTTGAGATATATAACATATGCAACATGAATATAACACAACAAGACATGGAGATAACAAGATACAAGAAATATAACACAAGAGGTTGCTCAATAACTTCAGATCTGACCTTTATTTATATAATAAGTCGACCTCCATACATGGGATCCACAGATTTGGAATAAAATAAATAAGATATGGAAGCTGGGATGAATATGCCTCCAAGATACAAAATAAGTGAAGATGAAACCTTCAAGGGCCTCAAATAGCAGCATGCAAAGATCGACAAGATCAATTTCTTTCCCTTTTGAACTCCTGCACCCAAATCTGGCTGAGTTGCACTCTTTCTGGCTTGGAAACCTCTAGGAATTTCGGCCTCCCTTGCTTTTCCCACCAAACCATTGAAATCAACTATAGATCTATAGATCTGATGATGGTAAACACATGTGATGAGCCTTTCTAACTGTTGGGAGTGATATTACCCTCCAACTCACTCGATCTACTTTTTGCAGTGTGCCCTCCTTCAGGAAATTCATCCAATGACCATAATAAATCAATATGCAGAGAAAACCCTCAAAGAATAGATGAGAAAGGACACTCCAATCCTAGCAAAGCCTCTAGGAAAGAGATTCCCCTAAAATCTCCCTTCTCCTACCCAAATCAAATTGATCTTCTTCCAACAGTGCGCCCCACCTGCAGAAAACCTCTTGATCTACGCCCTGCCTCTTCCTTTCACTGTATAAATCCACTTGTAGCTAAATAGAATGTTGAGGGAGGAATCTTTCACCTCATTGGCCAAGCTTGGACCAAGAACATAGGGATCTTTCACCTCCTTGCTGGTCTCTGGGGTTTGTTTACTCAAAACCCTCAAAATGTAAGTTGCATAGCTCAAGAAGCAAATAGTGAGAATGACATGAATGAGGAGTGAGGCACCCTCCTCTCTCTTTTATACCTACATCTTCTAATTCTCAGTTGAGTTGCTTTATTGCTTTTGCTAAGGTTATTTTTTTATTTTCTCCTTAAGTCAAATAACCTTTTTCTTCTTTCATCCAAGTCACTTTAATAAAATAACATTAAGTCCTTTATTGACACTTTAGCGCCTCCTAACCCCTTTTAACCCATTGGACTATAGTCTAGAGGGGTGACTAGACTACTAAGTCCTCACTTGTTCTTTTCAAGGGGAGGGGAACATTACATTTCCAATAACCTATACTAAATTTCAAATAAATAATTACAATCAAAGTTCTAAACAATCCATTCATTTTTAGGTTTTTAATGATCTAGGTTGATTCAAAGAGGGACAAAAGCCTTGGGCCAATAGTGTCACCATGGACAAAACTCCCACTAGAGTGGAACTATAATTCATGTCAGAACTTTCATTGGATTCTCGTCAGAATTTTCATGAGAGAGGAAGGCAATTTGAGTGTCCTTTATCCCATGCCAACACATAGTGACGTGGGATAATTGGACTCAAAATGTCTCATTTCTACTACTATATACTGAAATATGATAAAGTAATAAAGTCAAAGTTCTAGTCAATCCAATGATTTTTAGGTTTTTTTAACGATTTGGAGGATTCAAAGAGGGCCAAAACCCATGGGGCACAATTCCACCATGCATAGAACTCCTACTTGGTGGAACTATTATTCATGTTAGAATTTTGACTGGATTGTCATCAAGTTTTCATCGGAGAGGGAGGTAATTAGAGTGCCCCTTATTCCATGACAACATATAGTGTGCATGGGATAACTTGTACTCAAACTATCTCATTTCAAGTTATCTATACTAAAATCCAATGAAATACTGAAGTCAAAAGTTCCAATTGATATGGTGATTTTTAGGTTTTTTAAATGATCCAGATCAATTCAAAGAGAGCCAAAACTCATGGGGGCATAATTCCACCATGGGCATAACTCTCACAATGGTGGACTATATTCTTATCATTATTTTCATTGGAAATGGAGTGATTTGAGTACCCATTATCCCATGCCAAAACAAAGTGGCATGGGATAACTAGTGCTCAAAATGTCTCATTTTCATTCATCTATATTGAAATCCAATGAAATACTACAATGGAAGTTCTAAGATCCGATCATTTTTGCCTTGTTAACGGTTTGAGTTGATTCAAAGTAGGACAAAATTGTTGGGGCCATAGTGCCACCATGGACATCATTCCCACTCTAGTGGAACTGTGATTTATTCCAAATTTTGACCATATTCTCATCAATTTTTTCATTGAAGAGTGGGGCAATTTGAATGTCTCTTATCCCACGTCAACACATATTGGTGTGCAATAACTAGTACTTAAAATGTGTCATTCTAATGATCTATATTGAAATGCAACGAAATATTAAAGTCAAAGTTCCTATCAATCAGATGATTTATAGGGTTTTTAATGATTTGGGTCAATTCAAAGAGGGCCAAAACCCCTATGACCATCATGGATAGAACTCCAACTATGGTGGAACTATGATTCTTGTTGGAATTTTAACTAGATTCAAAGTGCTCATTGAGGGGGTGGGTGGATTTGAGTGCCCCTTATCCCACGCCACACCATTGTAGAGTGGCATAGGAGAACTAGTGCCCAAAATGTTTCGTTTCCAATAATCTATATTGAAATCCACCAAAATATTTAAGCCAAATCTACAATTAATCCTATGATTTTAAGGATTTTTAAATGATTAGATTGATTCAAAGAAAACCAAAAGTTTTTGAGCCGATATTCCACCTTTAATAGAACACCCACTATGGTAGAACTATGATTCATATCATAAATTTGACAAGATTCTCCTCAAAGTATTCATCAATGAGGAAAATGATTTATGTACCCTTTATCTTGCAAAATTATGGTTTATGTAAGACTATGATTCAATTTAAAATTTTGACTGAATTCTTATCAAAATTTTCATCGAAGAAAGGAGTGATTTAAATATCCTTATCCCATACCAACACAAAATGTTGCACAAACCTCAACACTTAAATGTTAATCTTATTTTCAATAATCTATACCAGTAACCAAAAACATCCTTATCCCATACCAACACAAAGTTTTTCGGAAACCCCAACACTTAAATGCTAATCTTATTTTCAATAATCTATCCCAAAATTTAGAAAGTAAATAAATAAATTAATCAATTTTTTTTTAATATTATCAAAATTCAACTAAAATGAAAATTTCAATTACTCAAATTATTTTAATTTTTTTTTTACTAATATAAATAAATTATTCCTCCACCACCGCTCTGATTATAAGGACACTGATTTTTGTGGATTTAACATATTCTTATAAAAAATTTACCTAAAACCTCTTTTGAAGTCCGTGCAAATTAAGAATATCATCTTCCCACTTAAAAATTAAATTAATCAATTTTTTCAATATTATCAAAATTCAACTAAAATGAAAATTTTAATCACTAAAATTATTTTAATTTTTTTTACTGATATAAATAAATTATTCACCCAACACCACCGCTATGATTATAGGGACACTCATTTTTGTCGATTTAACCCATTCTTATGAAAATTTACCTAAAACTTGAGTGATCCTTATGCCACGCCCTATTTAAGAGAGGAAACCTCTTTAGAGGTCCCTACAAATTGAGAATATCATCTTCCCCGCTGCAATGGATCCGCAGTTTGACACCGACATATATGGTCCTCGCGAGAAATTTGAGGGTTACAATGCATTCATTCCCACAGAGGAAGAAGACAAG
>JASDQU010689873.1:0-11543 GCA_032191745.1 Picea mariana
CATGTTGAACCATCATTTAGCAGGGTTACTAGGACTTGGGTCTCTAGGTTGGGCAGGACACCAAATACACGTCTCTCTACCCATTAACCAACTTCTAGACGCTGGAGTGGATCCTAAAGAGATACCACTTCCTCATGAATTTATTTTGAATCGCGATCTTTTGGCTCAACTTTATAGATAAGCAGTCGTTCACTTGTAAAAACAAAAGGATGAATTGAGTGATCAAGTGGAAATGATTACAAACAAAAAGGAGAAACTAAAATAAAATTGTAAATACAATCAATAAAACATATTCAAGCTAAGCAGTCATTCAGTTATAAAAAGAAAAGGATCAATTGAGTGACCAAGTGGAAAAGATTACAAAGAAGAACCCAAGATTAGGAGAGAAAATTGATAGAGTCAATGAGGAGAAAGAAGTTGATTTATCAACTAACTTTACTTTGAAAACCATTATTCTTGGAGTGGAATTCATTAAATATGGAATAAAAATAGATAGTTTCAAACAAGTATCTACACTCTAGAAAGAGTTAGGAGAATTGGAGAAAGATATTCAATGGAAATATGCTAAGATAACACATTTGAAAGATGAAGTGGATAAGAGAATTTTTTTGATTGACGCCAGTCATCAAAAGTTAGCTGAAAAGGAAATAATTATAAATGAAGAAAATCAAACATTGATGAGGAAATGAAATCCTCGGACTAGTTTGTGAAAAATGATTTATGGAAATAAATATTTTATCGGAGCCTAACATATGATTTAGGACCAAATCATATTAATTACAAAAAAATATGAGAACTCGTTTTAATGTGATTCAGGAAATAGAGACCTTTGAACTCAAAACATATGATTTGGGACCAAATCATATTAATTAAAAAAAAATATCAGAAGTCATTTTAAAGTGATTTAGGAAATAAAGACATTGGAGTTCAAAGAGTATAGATTGAGATTACTAAATATTGGGATCATTTATAAGACAAGCTTCAAATAGAAGATGGAATTATTAATTTTTTGAATGTTTTTTTTGTTTGCTAGTTTGTCTGTGATCAGTGGGACTAGCATGTGGCTGAGAAACCACGACTCAGGGACATTTAAGCCGTCAAAATTACTGGGGGATCACACCCGGCCTCAGCTACACCAACCCTTAACATGGCTAGATTTTTTGTCCCCGTAGGTTTCGAACCGGTAACTTTAACATCACAAAGTACCTTAACAACACACTCAAAGACTTTTAATTTCTTGAATTTTAGAAATCAAGTTGAATTAAGATTTTTGGTCATAAAGGATAGAACATCAATTATAATTGAAGCAATTTTAGTACATTTTAAATAAGTATTGTTTATAATAGCTAAAAGTAAATGCAATTTTTTGTTAAGGGATATCATGAAGTTTTAATATAAACAATTGAAAATTTTTAAGAAGACAATGGGCTAATGAAAGGAAGGTCAATTTTTGAAAAAAAAAAATTGGTGATTTTATACCATTGAGCACTATTACTAATTTGTTTTATAATTTCCACATACACTTTTCAATATATTTACATAATTAGACATTTATTTTAGAAACATTGTAGATTTTAAGCACCTAGAAGAGAATAAATGGAAACATATTTCTAAACTTAGGAGCGAGGACCCACCAAGAGTGCAATTACCTCAAGTGGCATCCACACCAACATCACAATGCAAATTCTTAGTAAAGGAAAAATCATGAGTAAGTATACAACTCAGAGCTATCTTTGACACGAAAGTAGGAAGAGATAACAATTTTCCAAAAAAATAAAGTTCCACTCCCCCACTCATTTTGTGGGAAATCCTTACTCGTAACAAGAAAGGGTTCAACACAAGAAGGGAAAAGACACCAAGGAAGAAGGTATCAATTGTCAATTAAGAGAACTTGCGTCCAATAGCCATTTCGATCTTTTTATTTAGAGGTATTGATTTTTCATGATCATAAAATATTTATATTTTAGAGGATTCATCCCCAATGTAATATGCAAATTTTATTTTGTTTTGTGTATGTGTAAAGACTTCAATCTTTCTACAATTTTTTTTAGATTTAACTTGAAAACTTATTTTTTTAATTATTAAAGTTTTAATAAGCATTGGCATACAAAGTTTTTCACATGATGAGTTTTCCAAATATGTAAGATAAAGAGGTCATGGACATTTCATTTCAATTTCCATAATTACTATATCTATTATTTAATTATGTTGAAAGTAGGAAGAGATAACAAAAAAACGAACATCGTCAGTCTAGTCACCCAGCGAACCAGATTGATATATGAAGTTATTTCAAAATTCATTTTGCCGTAAATATATCACTTATCACTTGATAGAGAATAGACATGTTCAATGGAGTTTCTCCGTAACGACTATACTAAAAACATACTTACCCAGCTCCTACAATAGGCATCACCACAGCTGGCGGACCTGGCAGATCACTTTTCTGCAATAAATACATCAAATGTTCGTTATACATGCAGGGTATCTGAGCTTAAATATTTTATATACGTTTCAGGACGTATCTTCTCTGGATTATTTTATGTAATGGTGCAGGCAATACCCATACCTGCTCTGGATAAGGTGCATTTCGATCTCTGTAATAAAGGATACCAATAAAATGTAAATTAGAGACCTCAAAGTGTAATCAAATAAAACTATGGTTTGTTTTGACACGGCTTTAGTTCTGTAATACAATTAATGCTTACCTCATGTAGCTGTGAAAATACACTGCATCACTGGCTTTTTCTGTCAGTTCTCGGACAAGCTCTGGGTGTTTTCCCTTCAAGTGTTTTTCAGCAAAGTTACGTGCTTTAAAACCCTTGGCGCAGCCCTTGGCTTTACAGTTACATTTCGTTCCATATTTCTCGGACGGAACAGTCTCGACATAATTCCAATTTAAATAATCGGATACAGCGGCCTCCAACATTTCCTTACTTTGTTGAATGCAAGTTTCACGTGAAGGGTCGTAGATGTCTCTCATCCTGAACAATAGATATGCACATATGAGATAGGCAGAAATATAAAAAACTATCATAAAATCATTTCTTCTCACACAAATGTATATTTAAGTCCAAAGGCATACATCTATTGATAATGGGTACATTTAATGATTTTATGTTCATAATTTTTTTGTATTTTTAAAAATTTTCTTTAACATGTTTATCTTTTAACATTTACTTAATATGATTAAGAAATTATTGGTTAATCATCTAATTGTCACCTTCAAATGATTAACAAACTTAATTGAAGTTACAAATTTACTCCACTATTAACTTTTTATCATTTTACAGTATTAGATTTACAATTGTGACACATTTACTTATGGCAGTAGCATAATTACAATCAATGATTTCATATTTTTAGTGTTTCATATTCTTCATATTCTTGTTTCATCTTCTTAAGTATACAACTCAGAGCTATCTTTGACACGAAAGTAGGAAGAGATAACAATTTTCCAAAAAAATAAAGTTCCACTCCCCCACTCATTTTGTGGGAAATCCTTACTCGTAACAAGAAAGGGTTCAACACAAGACGGGAAAAGACACCAAGGAAGAAGGTATCAATTGTCAATTAAGAGAACTTGCGTCCAATAGCCATTTCGATCTTTTTATTTAGAGATATTGATTTTTCATGATCATAAAATATTTATATTTTAGAGGATTCATCCCCAATGTAATATGCAAATTTTATTTTGTTTTGTGTATGTGTAAAGACTTCAATCTTTCTACAATTTTTTTTAGATTTAACTTGAAAACTTATTTTTTTAATTATTAAAGTTTTAATAAGCATTGGCATACAAAGTTTTTCACATGATGAGTTTTCCAAATATGTAAGATAAAGAGGTCATGGACATTTCATTTCAATTTCCATAATTACTATATCTATTATTTAATTATGTTGAAATTAAAAATGTTATGAGAATATATATGTATTTTTTAAATTTTGTGCTATAAATTGTAAAATTAAAAATGTTATAAGTAGATATAATTTTTTGAGATATAAAGTTTTTCACATAGTAAGTTTTCAAGATATAAAAGATAAGAAGGTCATGAAACATTTCATTTCAATTCTCATAATTATTATATTTATGACTAAATTATGTTGAAATTAAAAATGCTATGAGAATATATATATATATATATATATATTTATATTTATTTATTGTGAAATTAAAAATGTTATTTCCAAGAAAATTGTCTCTTATTGTTATTATTATTTTTTTCCATTACATTTATTTAAAGTTGATTAAATAGGAATACGGTTACTTTGTAAATTAGAATGCATGTTTGAAATAGTTAGATTTATAGCATAAACTTGTATTATTTTGTTTAAAATTTATTTGAATTTTTTTATTTCAAAGTAGTTATATTTATTTTTATTTTCTTATTTGAATGTTTGAAGTAGTTATATTTGTAGTATAAACTTATATTATTTTGTTTAAAATATTATTTTATATTATTTTATTTCAAAAAACAAAATTTCATCAATTTATTTGAAGAAAATTTGAATAAAAAATAAGAAATTTGAGAGTTACCTTTGAGGTTACTAGATTATTTCATCTAACTTAAAATAATTGTTTTTAAAAGATTATTTTAATTCTTTTATTTGAAAAAACAAAATCCCATCAATTTATTTTACGAAAATTTGAATAAAAAACAAGATATTTGAGAATTACCCTTGGGGTTACTAGATTATTTCATATAACTTAAAATTAAAGAGGATTTTTTCTCCATAGGGTGTCTTGGAACTATTAGTTATCCAATAAACAAGGTACCTTCACACAGGATGAACACCTTAATAATTTGGTCACACAACCAGATAAAAGATCCGTACACCAATGTAATGTGTGGTTAAAACCCTTGAAGAGGGAAATATTCCACAAACCTAACCAACACAACCACTTGAGGCAATATATTAATTAAAAACAAAAACATTCTACAAGTGATTTCCTCATTACTCATATTCAACAAATGACTCTCCATGATTTTTAAATAGATATCATGGACCAATCAATTTTTAATCCACTAATCAATATATCCATTAGTATCAAAGAGAATATCAACCATTGTATTACTTTATGTATAGAACATATCATGATTGTTAAATTACATAAATATAAATGAATTATCATGCATATTAAAGAGACAAACTAAATAAAATATTTTACCTAAAGACACATTAGACCAAGTTGATATTAACTAAATCCTAAGTGCCTAAATATCCTAACATCCCCTCTTAAGAAAAAATAGGATAGGATTGAAGGATTTACAAAGGTGACACAATCAAAGAAGGAAGGAGGTATTAGAGCCTATCCCTCCTCAATGACAACTTCCTAAACTTTTAACATAGATCTAAACTTGGAAAAATTGTTCGACAACACAGGTATTCCAACAAAGGACAAATAAATTCAATAACCACTCAGAAAACTAGATCAAAGATCAACACAGCTATGTTTTGACATGGTAAAACCCCTACGAGGAAACATCCACGGCCCCAGCCAATACAACCACTTGGAATATTTTATTAATGCAAAATAAAAAGATTACAGAGAGATTTTACAAGAGAGTTTCTCACAATCGATCATCGGAAAATGACTATCCATGAAATATTAATAGACATCATGGACAAATTGAGTGTTAATCCACAGATTAATGGTCATTAATATCGAGAATAATATGAACCGTCGTATCAATCTATGTCGGGAACATATCGTGACCATCAAATTTCCTAATTACAAATGCATACTAATGCATACTAAATAAACACACTAAGAAACAAAATTTTACCTAACGACACATTAGACCAAGTAGATCTTAACCAACTCCTAAGTGTCTAAATATCCTAACATCCCCCCTTAAGAACAACTTGGGATAGGATTGAATGATTTACAAGGGTGACACAATAAGAGAAGGAAGGAGGCATTGGAGCCTATCCTCCTTTAATGACAACTTCCTGAAATCCTAGCATAGATCAAAGTTTGGAAAATGTCGCTTCTGTAAGAGACTTTGTGAAAATGTCTGCAACTTGATCTTCTATACGAAAAAAGAGCACTTCAATAACTTGATCATGAGTGAGTTTTCTGATGAAGTGCATGTGTAGCTCGATGTTCTTGTTGTGCTGATATTGAACTGGGTCTTTGGCGAGCTTGATGGCACTTTGGTTGTCACACCAAAGGTTGGTTGAATGTTACTGCTGAAATCCAAACCCTGAAAGGATCTTTTGAAGCCACAAGGCTTCCTGATTTGCATTTACCGCTGCTCAGTACTCTTCTTCTACTGAAGAAAGTGAAATAATATGTTGCTTCTTATAGGCCCAAGTGACAGGTCCTAAACAAAGGCTAAAAACATAACCTGAAGTACACTTTCGATCATCAGGGTCATCGGCCCAATCTAATTCAGTCAAACCAAAAAATAAAGGAGCCCCCCCTGAACTATAATATATCTCGAACTAAATTTTACCACAAACATAAACAAGTATCCTTTTAGCTGCTTTCCAATGGCTTTCATGGGGTGTTTTCATATACCGGGGAACAAGACCAACAAAAAAGGAAAGATCAGGATGGGTATGAGTCAAGTATAAGAGGCTACCAACTAATTTACGGTATATGGTGGCATCAACTTCGGGAGAAGTACAGGTGGCATTAAGCTTGACTCCAGGATGAAAGGGAGAAGGGGATGCTTTACAATCGTCCATGTGAAAGTGATGAAGAAGGTCACAAGGATACTTGCACTAGGAAAGAAAAATTCATTCATTGGTTTGCAAAACTTGGAGGCCAATGAAATAGTGCAAAAAACCTAAGTCTATCATTTCAATTTTATTCTTAAGGATGGTCTCCACATGGTTTAAATTTTTTGAGTCACTACCAGTAAGGATAAGTTCATCAACATAAAGGAAAAGGATTATGAGATGGCTTCCTACTTCCTTGGTATAGACATTAGGATCAAAATGGAATCTAAAGAATCTGGTGTCAATAAGAAACTTGTCCATTTTTGCATACCAAGATCAGGGAGGTTGCTTAGCACCATAAATATATTTCTTAAGGCAACAAACAAGTCTAGAGTCATTTTGGACATAGCCAGGAGGTTGTTCCATGTAGATTTATTCTTGCAAATCTACGTGCAAGAAGGCGGATTTAATATCCATCTGATGGACCTCCCATTTATGTGAGGCAACAAGGAAAAGAACAACGTGGATGGAATTCATTTGGATATAGGGGAAAAGGTTTCATTATATTCAATTCCTTCAACTTGGGAAAATCCTTTGGCAACTAACCGAGCTTTATGTCTTTCAACACTTCCATCTTATGCATACCTAGTTATGTAGAACCATTTACATCTGACAAGTTTTCTTCCTTTTGGAAGAGATACAAGATCCCAAGTATCATTGGTCATTAAAGAACGATACTCTTCATTCATTGTTATATCCCAATATGGATTACCTGAAGCTTCTGCAAATGTCTTTGGATCATGAGTCTCTAAAACTTGAGCCAAAAGAGAAGAGGCTCACTGGAACTAAGAATGTGTCTAATGTTGATATGAAGGATCACCGACAACATCACCAGTTGCGTTTCGTGTTGAAGGGACTCATCTAGGAAGCTATGGAGCTGGTGTTGGTTGAGGTTCAAAGGAATCATCTAGAGGAACGTGAGAAGGTGGAGGTGGATTTTTATCCTCACTGTCATCATCTAAAGAAGAAACCAGAATAGGAACAAAAGAAGGAACAAACTCCGAAGATGGATCACAGGTCAAAGAAGGAACAATCGCCAAATTAGGATCGTAGGCCAAGACATTTTCATCAAATTTAACATATCTTCCAATAATAATTTCATTACAATGTGGTTGAAGAAGTCTATAACCTTTGACATCTTGAGAATAACCAACAAATATACACTTCTCACTTTTAGACTGCAATGCTTTCCTTTCCTCATCAGGAATGTAAGTCCATGATATACTTCCAAATACACGAAAGTGACTTACATCTTGTTTAATTTTAGTCCAAGCTTCTTCTAGTGTTATATTTTTAAGAGCCTTTGTGGGAGTGCAATTTACTATGTAATTTTCACAGTTGATTGCTTTTGCCCAATACTTTAGACTTAATCCCTTAGATTGGATCATACAATTATCCATTTCTTTTAATGTGTGGTTCTTTCTCTTAGCAACACCATTTTGTTCTGGTGTATATGGAACTGTGTGTTGCATTTGGATGCCCTATGTAGTGCATTAACTTGTAAAATTATTATTCACATATTCTCCCCCATTATTTGTTCTTTAACCTTTGAATGTGATCTCCATATTGCTTTTCTACAAGGGCCTTGTAGGCCAAAAACTTGTCAAAAACTTCACTCTTATGTTTTAAGAAGTAAACCCAAGTACGTCTGGAAAAGTCATAAATGAAATTTAATAAATACTTTCACCCATAAAAATAAGGAGAAGAAAGTGGACCACACAAATCAATGTGAACATGCTGCAAAGAGCTTGAGGCATGCCAAGAGGCACGTTTGTCAAAACTGCCCTGATGATACTTTCCAAGAACACAACCAGCACAAACACCATCTTTGCATGAAACGAGAGGAAGACCAGTCACCATCTGTTGATTACATAGTTTTTGCAATGAGTGATAGTTTATATGACCAAACTGCTCATGCCAAATTTTGCTCAAGTCATCGCTATGAGCAACAAAAAATGATGAAAAATATGATGACCCAAAGTTGTCAAACTTGTACAACCTGGTAATATCATCAACAATTATAGTTCCAAGAACATTCTTAGGATCTTTTAGATCCTTGATTACAACTTGGTGAGGTCAAAAATCTACGGTTTTACCTTCACCTGAATGAGTGATTTGATATACTGATAGAAGGTTACAAGAAAGACTTGGAACACATAATACATCATTGAAATGATCATTTTCTACTTGAATTGTTCCAGATCCTTCAACACTAAGAGATCTATCATCACCAACAAATATTGTCTTGGTGTTACATTCATTTAGAGAAGAAAATATGTATTTATCCTTATCCATATGATAAGATGCTCCAGAATCGATAAACCACTCATCAGAAGAAGAAGTAGAAGTTGTATTGAAGTAGAAACCATAAGTAGAAAGTGCATGTCCATGAGAAGAAGAAGAAGTAGAATCAATATTGATGTTGTGCTTCTTCATCGTTGTTTCTAAATCTTCCATCTTTTTGAAACATTTGGACTCATCATGACCATATTTATCACAAAAGTTGCAATGTATTTAAGTCTTCTTACTTTTATATTTTTCTCATTTGTCACCATTAGGAGCAGAAGCTGTATGAGTGGGTTTGTGACCCTTATATTGCTTATTGTTGTGGCGAGGATGTTGATTCTTGGGATTCTTGGGTTTATATTTTTTATAGACGATTAAGGATTTGTTGGAGGTACCTGCAGTGTTGATCACTCCAAGTTGTACAAGCTTATATTTCTCTCTAATCAAAGCATCACGAAAGTTATCAAGACTGGGTTTTTTATAAGCCGTCCCTAGAGCTCTTGCATGGCATAAAATCTAGATACAAACAAATAATATGCACTACCTATCTTAGAAAGAATAGGATAGATGCAATGGTATTATTCTATATTTATCTTTTATTCTTCACATAAAGTTATGAGTGTTTTAAACTTAGATATGTAATCTTCAATGCAAGAAAATTCATTTGGACTTAAAGTCAGTACTTGATTTTCTAACTGTTATGCTCAGATAATATTGTGTTTACCAAACACAGATTCAATCTTGTCCCAAGATTCTTTGGGTTGATGAATCGATTAGAGGTGGAAACTTAAATCAGGAGAGATGGACATTCAAATTAATCCACATGCTTCGTCATTCGTATTAACCCATTTGCTTTTTTATAAGCATCAGTGTGTGTTGTTTCCTTTCCTTTCCAGGCCTTGCATAATTATTGTGGAACATACACAATATAAGTATATACACACTTCTTTACTTAGGTATATACACGATATTGCTTTGCGTTGCATTTGATATTTGTTGTGAAGTAAGGACTACATTGAGACACTGAAGTCGGGATGGCTGGAGACCACACCTACGTCTCCCGGTCGGAACCGCGACAAAGGCGTTCAAGAGATGAGTCGGCGACAATGATGCGAAAACGCAGACGTAGTGTTAGTCCCCCACCTACCACCCAACCGTCTCACAGTAGGAGGAGATCTCTTGGTTGCAACAACGACGATCAGAGATACAACTTGAGCCACAAGAGGAGTCGCAGATCACGGCATACTTATTACAATTCTACACCTCGGCATCGTTCTCCACGTTCAATTCCAGATCTGGATCCTCCACCAGACCCAAATATGTAATTATCTTGAAAAAAAATTTCCATATTCATTTCTTCCTCATATGTTATATTCTATCACTGCATTAATGTAACTGTACTTCTCTCATGTGGTTTTGACGGCCAGGTATGAGGCTGAAGAATATAGACAAGCTAATATAAACATGAAAAAGCTTCAATTTTTTGAGGAACATAGTGATTATGACTGGTGAGGAATTGGTTTCCTTACCTTATTAAAGTTGTTGGTATTTTGATTAAAGCTCAGGTGAATCTGAAGCACCCCTGCTTGAGAATGAATCTAAGGCCCCATGTCTTCTGCAATCCCTAATAATATAAGAATGACATTTATCACTACCATATTATCACGTAGGTCACATTTGAAGCACATATAATGATCATCCGCTAAGTACAAGACTCTCCGCCTGTTACAGATAGGCCCCAGTTCTCCTTACAGGCAACATCAAGGAAACTCTTCAGACATTGACTTGTTTATCTTCATCATTCCAAAATTTACCTTTCGGCGTTTTCCAGCTGCTATATTAGCGGCTGTGCTAGTAACTAGCACAGCTGCTATATTAGCGGCTGTGCTAGTAACTAGCACAGCCGCTATATTAGCGGCTGTGCTAGTAATTAGCACAGCTGCTAACTCTTTGTTAGTGAACGCGCAAAGGTTTACAGTTGGTAAGATGAAACAAGAATATGAAATACTGAAAAATATGAAACCATTGATTGTAATTATGTGACTGCCATAAGTAAATGTGGCACAAATGTACATCTAATACTGTAAAATGATAAAAAGTTAATGGTGGAGTAAATTTGTAATTTCAATTAAGTTTGTTAATCATTTGAAGGTGGCAATTAGATGGTTACACAATAATTTTTTAATCATATTAAGTAAATGTTAAAAAGTAAACATGTTAAAAAAAACTTTTAAAAATGCAAAAAAAATTATGAACATAAGATAATTAAATGTGCCCATTATCAATAGATGTATGTCTTTCAACTTAAATATACATGTGTGTGAGTGAGTGAGAATGTGAGTGAAAATGATTTCAACTTAAATATACATGTGTGTGAGTGAGTGAGAATGTGAGTGAAAATGATTTTATGATAGTTTTTTATATTTATGCCTATCTCATATCTGCATATTTTATCTATTGTTCAGGATGAGAGACATCTACGACCCTTCACGTGAAACTTGCATTCAACAAAGTAAGGAAATGTTGGAGGC
>JASDQU010689874.1:26937-38518 GCA_032191745.1 Picea mariana
TATCAAACAAAAGGAGCTAACACCCGACACCCTGAGTTTTCACAGCAAGGCGAAATGGAAGGTCGTGGGTGCCCTTAAACCTGCACCAAGAGACCGAAAGGTTCTGCATTTAACTATATAACAAGACCATCAAGGTCTCAAAGAATTGTTTGGCTTTAGAATTGGAGATCCTCGACCAGGAAGTCGGACTGGTTCCCTGACCTTCCAAATTAGGAACCATGAATGGAGATTTTGTCCTTTAAGAAAAACGAAAATTTTTATTCCTCGTCATGGGTGTGTTACAAATTGGTATCATAGCATGGTTACAACACTTGACCTACTTGGGCTCATGGACGAGTCACTTAAAAAACTCTATTTATAGTATTTTTAAAGGAACGACACTCATACCTTACCTCTTTCTTAAAAGGTATGATTTAAAAATGTTAGTAAAGAAAAAAATGAATTTTTCTACTATGTGTATGCGTTTAAGACATTGAGCCATGCATTGTTCATAAAATAATAGATTGTTAGCTAACAATAAGTGTTTTTGGCAACACTCGAGCAGTCAGTGAATCACGGGAAAACTCTAATACTAAAGGATGGTGGTGTGTCATGAAGTGGGGGATGGCTCCCACAATAGAGACGAAGAATCTGACGAAAGGAGGGCGGTGGAAACCCCTCCAGATCTGACTGAAACTATAAGGAGCCTCAGGGCTGAGTTATAGAGTTTCAAGGATGACAACGAGAGATTGATAAAGGAGCAAGAGAAACAAACATAAATTAACGCAGTCTTGCTACAAATCTTATCCGACATACAGAGGCAAATGCAACACGAACCCGCAACTAGTCATGCAGACCGACAACACAAGAAGAGAAGTCGGAGTCCACCTGAGACCCGAAAACATGACTCCATAAGTGACCCCACTGGGAGAAGTATCGTGAAGAAGGTCCAACCTAGAGGCAGGGGACACTCATTGGGAGAGTCCTCTGGAAAGGAAGTTGACAACTCCGAAGGATATTCTAGTAGTAGGGCCAGCTTGCACTCTCAGAGGAAAGGAAAGAAACGGAAGCATTCCAAAACTCGTGGTCCTAAAGAGTTCAAGAAAGCCAAACCGCCCTCTTTCGACGGAGAGAATAAGAAGGGAGAAGAGGCAGAAGCTTGGCTACTTGGTTTAAAGAAGTATTTCAGAGTCCATGACTACTCTGAAAACTTGAAGGCTCGAATAGCCATCTTCAACCTGAATGGAAAGGCTTCCATATGGTGGGAAGACCTTAGGAATGTGAAAGGAGTCCATGAGAAGGACTTGTCATGGAAACAGTTTGAGAAATACTTTAGGAAGTAGTATCTGTCAGAAAAATACATGGATGGGAAAACTAAGGAATTCTATGAACTCCAACTAGGGCAACTCACCATAGAGGAATTTGTCAATAAATTCCTTGAACTACTAAGGTATGTACCCTACATAAAAGATGAAAAAGAAAAAATGTAGCGGTTCGTTAGTGGGTTACCTCGGATCTACCGGGATAGGATTGAGTTCGATGAACCAAGGACCTTAGAAGAAGCTATCCGGAAGGCGAGGTATTGTTATGAACAGTTTGAGAGCAAGACAAGACCTCACGAGGACTGGAAGAAGAAGAGTAGTGCGGGATTCCAGAAGAAAAGGTTTAACTCCTCAAGATTTAAGAACTATGGAAAATATTCTAGGGAGAGCCTTTTTGTTAGAAGTGTATATCAACAAAATTTCCCCTCTCAAAGCGGAAATAAACCCTTTCAGACAGTCCCAACAAAGACCGATAACCTAAAGAAGGAACCCTTAAAATGTTGGGGTTGTGGAGAAAATCATAGATCAAGAGACTGCTCACGCAGACAACAAAACAGTAAGGGAGTCTACAATATCCAAGAAGCTACCACCGTCAATGATGTGGCTAGGAGAATGCCATGAATCTATGCATCCCTAGACAATAATCAAGCCGACCACCAAGCTTCAGTAGTGGAGCTGGAAGGTATGATCTCCAACCATCCAATTTCTATTTTAATTGACCCAGGTTTTAATTTGAGTTATGTAGCCTCTTAGACTGCCAATAAGTGTAAACTGCAACCAATTAGACATGTTAAACCATGGTTGGTACAACTAGCCACTGGGACCTAAAGAAAGGTGGCAGAGGCCATACCAGGCTGCCAATTCATCATGGGTGGATTGCCCACCCGAGCGACCCTTAACATACTTCCTCTGAGATCTTATGATTTGTTGATTGGTATGGATTGGTTGGTTGCTTAGAAAACTAAAATGGATTGTTATCATAAAACTTTAGAATGTGTAAACGAAGAAGGGAGAAAAATGACCCTCCAAGGGATTTAGAAGCCTATCTCAGTGAGACAAATATCGACCCTTCAAATAAAGAAGTATTGTAGAAAAGGGTGTTCCTTATATGCAATACAGGTGTTGAAATCCGTTGAGGATGACAAACAAAACCTAGAGGACTACCCCATATTAAAAGAATACAAGTATGTATTCCCAGAAGAAGTATCGGGTCTACCTCCAATAAGGGATATTGACTTCTTGATAGAACTTACACCAGGAGCAGTACCCGCATCTAGAACGCCATATAGAACGAGCATGCCAAAGCTGGTTGAGATCAAGCACGCGAAAGCTGGTTGAGATCAAGCACACGAAAGCTGGTTGATGATATCCTAATCTACTCCAAGAACAGAGAGGATCACAAAGAATATCTTAGACTTGTACTTCAAGTACTAAGAGAGCATCAACTCTACACTAAGTTTAGCAAGTGCGATTTCTTTCAAAAGCAAGTCCATTACTTAGGCCATGTCATATCTAAGGAAGGGGTGGCAATAGACCCCGACAAGGTCATATCCATTATGGAATGGCCTACCCCGAAAGATGTATATGATATTAGGTCCTTCATGGGCTTAGCAGGATACTATAGAAGGTTCATAAAAGGATTTTCCAAGATTGGCTGTCCAATCACTGCCCTTCAGAAAAAGGGGATCAAATTCATTTGGACTTCAAAATGTGGAGAGAGATTTCAGGAACTGAAATACCTCCTGACCCATGCACCTGTGCTAAAGATTGCAGACCCGGATAATGATTTCCTTGTGTGTACAGATGCCTGCAAGGAAGGACTCATAGGAGTCCTTATGCAAGAGGGACGTGTAATTTGCTACACGTCCATGAAATTAAACAATCATGAACTCAATTATATGACCCATGACCTAGAATTGGCTACCATAGTACATGCTTTAAAAATGTGGAGGCAGTACCTCCTGGGAAGGATATTTATGCTTATGACAGATCATTGTGGATTGAGGCACCTATTTGATCAACCAAAGCTCAATGTAAGGTAAGCTAGGTGGATGGCTCTTCTTAGTGAGTTTCATTTCAAAATCAAACACATCAAAGGAAAAAAAAACAGGGTGGTCGATGCCCTTAGCAGAAGTATAAAAGCGATTCATCCGGCAGTAGTAAGCACCTGTGAAACAAATGTCAGGGAAAGAGTCAGAAATGCACAAGAGACAGATGCATTTTTCAAGACCATGACCTCATACCTAAGACAAGAGCCTACATGGATGAAGTATGAAGGTTATCAGATGCTCGAGGGAGGGCTGTTGACGTACAAAAATAGATTGTATATTCCCAACTGTGATGACTTGAAGAGGTTCATAATGGATGAACTACATAAGAAACCATATACTGGTCACCCAGGCTATCATAAGATGATCAGGACCACTAGGAAACAATTCTATTGGCATGGGTTGAAGAAAGACATAGCTAACTATCTAGATAAGTGCCTAGAATGCTAGCAAGTTAAGGCAGAGCACTGCCATCCAGCAGGATTATTATAGCCCCTACCGATCCCAGAAAGGAAATGGGAAACCATCTCCATGGATTTCGTCACCGGATTACCAAAGTCGACCAAGCAAAATGATGCCATCATGGTCGTGGTGGACAAACTGAGTAAGTCTGCTCATTTCATTCTTGTCAAATCAACTGGCAAGGCCATAGATATTGCTAACATCTTCCTGAAGGAGATATTTAGACTGCATGGCATGCCCAAGGAAATTGTATCTGACCGAGATACCAAGTTTACTTTGAACTTTTGGAAATCCCTAATGGTCGGTTTGGAGACAAAATTGTTATTCAACACAACTTATCACCCCCAAACTGATGGACATACAGAAAGAGTGAACCAAATAGTAGAATACATGCTAAGGATGCATGTAATGCATCGACCTAAGAAGTGGGAAGACTACCTACCATTGGTAGAGTTTGCCTACAACAACATTTATCAAGAATCCTTGAAGATAAGCCCTTTTGAAGTCCTCTATGGTAGATAGTGCAAGATTCCAATCAACAAGAGCGATCCAGTGCCCAGAATTACAATCGGACTTGACATGCTGAAAGAAATGGAACAACAAGTGGTTCAGATAAGACAAAATCTAAATATGGCTCAGGATAGACAGAAAAGTTACGCCGACAGAAAGAGAACTCCCAAAGAGTTCAAGACTGGAGACCATGTCTATTTCAGAGTTAGACCCGGGAAGAGTTCCCTGAGAATGGGAGCCTGTGCCAAGTTGGCACCTCGATATTTTAGACCCTTCGAAGTCTTAGATAGAGTGGGGCATGTAGCCTATAGGCTAGCACTTCCTCCCACAGTAAAGGCACATAATGTTTTTCATGTTTCATTACTGAAGAAATATGTACATGATGTTAATCATATAATTGACTAGTCTGTGATCCAGGTGGAGCCGGAGGGNCACCCTACAGACGACGCTCTTCCGATCTGTCGTCTGTAGGGTGTAGACAGGAAGGAAACCTCACTCAGGAACCAAACCATTGCACAGGTCAAGGTGCAATGGAAACACCTTGGTTCAGATGAGGCTACGTGGGAAATGGAAGATGCCATGAGACAAGCATATATGATTTTGTTTACTTCTGTACATACATATCATGTTGATAGATAGAACATCGAGGATGATGATTCCTTTAAGGGGGAGGGAATTGTAACACCCTGTTTCCCCCAGTCTGTAAATATAACTATATGGGTCGAGGAACTATGGAAAACTTAAAAGTGTGAATGTTTGATTTGATGGACCTTGTGTAGAAGGTCGATGAATGTAAATCCTCTTATTTTAATGGATAATGGAAACGTGTTGCATAACTGCTGAGAAGGGGATGTGCTAAGAAAGACCATGATTGGTAATGAAAAGGTGGTGGAGGGGACCCAGAATGGTTGCGTTAACCTCCACCGAACCAATACTATGCTGGTTTTAATTGCTCAAGATTAGAACAACCCTCTGACTCGAAATGAGTTACAATCAGGCTGGTAGGTGAGAAGACCTCCTCAAGAGTTAATGAGGGGATGGGGTAGACTGCCCATCTGTAAGGCTTCTAGACCTGATCACTGACTGGGGATTCGAGCCACACACAATCTTGTTGAGGAAGGAAAGAAAGGAAGCATGGTGGTGGATTGAGGGAGACTTGCAAAGAATGCAGAGACGAGAGCGAAAACTCTCGAGTCCAAGGAGGGATTGAAAGAGAAAAGTGAGTTCTGATCACAAGGGATAGAGACCGAGTTAGGAGAAGGAGAGTAACCTTCATCCTCGTCTATTCCTGTATAAGGAGAAGGAGAGTAACCTTCGTTCTTAACTTCCGTTGAGCTGGAAGTGAGAGATTGAATCTCAAAGCATCGTGGCCTAAAGCTCGGGGGTGGCCAGTGATAAATCCATCTGGAGTGACTGAGCCTATGGTTTGGTGGAAACGATCACCCCTCTCAGCAGTCGCATCGCACCTTGTGGTTCTGATAAGTGTTTTTATGCCTTGTGCTTTGAATTGGAAATAATGAATTGCATGCTTGTATTTTATATGCCTAAAATGATCCCTGTACTAAATGATTAAGTTAGAAGTATGCATTTGTTCCTTGAGAACTTTCATATCTGCTTGATTTCCTTATGCGCTAGTTTAATCCCTCGGAAGCACCTCCCTGAGAACTCTGTCACCGTCCTATAGTTGCGCGAGTACTTCCTGATTTGGCAGAGGTTGAACCTCACAATCACTACGAGGACAGAGTCCCATAAGCTCATGAGAGGTGGTACGTGTATGCACAGGCTCTCTACGAGGTAAGCAGAGACCGAGAACCACTTAGGTTCTAGACTTGATGAAGGAGTGCAAGAGGTGTGCATAAGACCCTTCTAAGTGTTAGGTCTAGGAGAAAGAGCACAACGCTCTTAAGTCCTTCATAACTGACAAAGTTCAAGAAGGATAGCGAGATTCAAGTATCGAAAGGGAATACCCTTTCATTTGGGAGATGAACAGATGAGATTCATTCGGGAGGATCCAAGGTCTTCCATGACAGTTAGATTTGAAGAAGGAGAGCAGGCGTTAACGCCTCGACCACTTCAGTCTTCGCAAGTTCGCACATCGGGAGATTCGCGTGTTAGTGTGGTCAAGTCTTCTGAAATCTGATGACACAAAATAACCTGGACCATAGATCTGAGGATCTATCGGGACCCTCCTTGACCGTTGGATTTGGTGCTCTGAAATATCGACATTTCAGAAGTCGAGAATGTGGAGGAAGTTGTGACTTGGAGGTCACAAGTCGCGAGATCCCGACATCATCGCAACTGTCCATCGGAAGGGATGCATGGCGAGAGATCAACGTTTTGCTGACTCACAGGAGTAAAAAGTCAAAGGGGAGAATAGTGAGAACTCGCGAGGCCCGAGTTCACTATTTGACAGTGGTCGTCAGATTCAGAGGAGCGCGAGCCGTTGATTTGGTGATCCGAAATATCGGTATTTTGGGAGTTGGGAGAACGTAGGTGAATCATATCAGGAGTTTTCGATACGCAAAATTGCGACACGATCTGGACCGTCGAATCAGGAGAGTCGAGGTGACTCACACGCAAGGACCCGATACGTGATTTCAGGATGCGCCTTTTAATTAGGCTTGTGTTCGCAGGTAATGGTCACGTGGACGAGGATAAAGGACGAGCTAGCATGTGCTAGGCCCCTGTCGGGATTTCAGAGGTTGAGGAGAGTCAGGGTGACTCACATGTAGAATACCCGACATGCAAAGTCCCGAAACACCTTTTGGGTAGGCGGGCAATCACAGCCCGTGGCCGCGTGAGAGAAACTTGCGTCTGGTGCTTGTTCACGCAGGTCGAGTTTCAGAAGGAACTAATCTGGTCCGTAGATAAGAAGGGCGCAGATTTGAATCGTTGATTTTGGACGTTATTGTCAAGATCGTGAGATCGACGATCGTGTAGCTTTGCGGGGAAAGGAGCTACAAGGAGTTTAAGATGTTGAGGGTGGACCGCAATTCAAACCGTGGTTTTGTCAAGAGGACACGTGGAGGGGGTGAGAGCATTGCGGGTCCAAAAATAGTTTGACCCCAAACCACTTGTGGCTATGCCCGCAATCGTGTGGTCATCGCCAAGGTCACATCAAGAGAGGGGGCTTATCAAACAAAAGGAGCTAACGCTTGACACTCCGAGTTTTCGCAGCAGGGTGAAATGGAAGGTCGTGGGTGCCCTTAAACCTGCACCAAGAGACCGAAAGGTTATGCATTTAACTATAGAATGAGACCATCAAGGTCTCAGAGAATTTTTTGGCTTCAGAATTGGAGATCCTCGACCAAGAAGTCGGATTGGTTCCCTAACCTTCCAAATTAAGAACCATGAATAGAGATTCTGTCCTTTAAGAAAAGAGAAAAATCTTATTCCTCGTCGTGGGTGTGTTACACATCTTCAAACTCCTTTAGTACCGCATGATCTCCAATCTTTGTGACCTCATCCTTAGATGCTTCCTCCACATGGGCTGCAAATAATTGACAGCCTTTCCTGTATCACTTCTTCAGCTGCATTGCTGAGATTTCTCTGATAGCAACAACTCTAGAAATTCCTGGACTGTTCTTCGATTTCCTTCCTCATCTAGGCAAGTGAATGCCTTGTTACGACAGTGCAAAATGGCATGGTGTTGGTCCAACCAGTCCATCCCAATTAGATAGTCATAAGAACCTAAATGCATAATGTTCAATTCAGCCTTTGTGTTCAGTCCATTCATGTCCACTAGACATGACTTAACTAACTCGGTGACTTTTCTCTTGGTTCCTATAGCCAGCTGCACTAACCAAGACTTTTCATGTTTGCTTCTTGACAATTGTAAACTTTCCACCACTTTAGGATCTACATAACTATGGCTAGCCCCTGAATCAATTAAAATAGTGAAGGGATGGTTATTGATCATACCTTTTACTTCAATCATGTATGACTGATATTCAACTTGCTTATTGTCCAGGGTTGCGTAGATCCTTGGCATTTTACTGCCCATGTCTTCCACTGTTTCAGCCTGCTAAACATTGTGGACAGCTCTCACTTTTCCATTTTTTTGGGGACAATCTCTATACTTATGGTTTCCCTGACAACCCCAACACTGAATGTGCATCTACCTTGGCCATTGCCCCCCTACGTCATCCATTCTTGGCTCTCTAAACGATGACTATCCTTAAGGACTGTTTCTGAAAAAGGGAGGTTTGTTTCCCTTCTGTCTCTGCTCTTTCTTAAACTTCTTCTGGTCATCCCAAGCCTTCCGAAAAGTAGGCTTTTCTCTTTGCTTCTCATATAAGCATTTCGCTCTTCTTATCATTTCTTCCATAGTTTTAGGGTCATCATATTGAATCTTGTCGCCAATGGAAGGTGGAAATCCACTTATATACCTATGAATCTTGACAATCTCATCTTTGATGAACAAGACATACTTCAGCAATTCCAAAACACTTCGTTTGTATTCATCAATGGTCGTGTTGCCCAACTTGAGTTCAAAGAACTCTTTCATCTTTTTGTCAAGTATTTCTTCTCAAAATACCTCTTGAATTCTTTCCAAGTGATATCTTTCTCTCTAATGTGTTGCACCTGCACAAGTTGATCCCACCACATGGATACTTTTCCTTTCAGTTGATACATCACAATTCTTCCTTCTGCATGAGAGGAATAATTATGCAGTTGGAAATATTTCATCATGCCAAGCAACCATGCCTCGACATATTCCTCCTTCTTGTGTTCTCCATCAAATGTAGGAGGCTTAATCTTATTCATTTCACCCTTTAGTTCATCCACTCCAAATCTCCTGTGCTTTCTGGTAGGAGATGGGCTTGAACTACTGTGTGCCCTCCTCTTGGAGTGATATTGGGAGTGATGATGGTGTCTACCAACACTCCTTGATCTTCTTCCTTCAGAAGTCTGGTGACTCCCCGTTTTGCTCGAGTCTCTCTCCCTGTCCAACTTCTTTTCTATTCTCTCCAGACTCTTCATCAAATTTAAATTGAATTCTCCTTGTTGTTCCTTAGCTTTCATGGGATTTCTGCTATCTGCTCGGTGAGTTTGGGCATATTTCTGCAATTGTTCAATGATTTTCTTCATATGCCCTTCCTTATCTATCTCTTCTCCATGCCCATTGGAGTTCGACCCTTCAACTCCCAAATGAACATCCATCCCTTTAGCTTCATTCTCTAAACTGAAAGCATTATGCATCTCCTCCATTTCTTTTGCACTCAGTGGCAATTCTATTCAGTTCTTGCACTCATTAAACTTCTGCAACACAATGTCCAGACAACCAAAATTTTTCAGGCCATTATTCCTTAACAAATCCCATAGCATTCATAAACAAATATGACTCAAGATAACGTTCAATTTTCATTCTCTATGATTCTCGTTTAATCAAGAATCCCCGTAGATTTATTCTTTCAGAGCTATGCTCTGCTAAGTTTTCGGGCACTAACCCCTTTATTTCATTTTTTCGAACCCACGCGAGCATGGGTCATGACCAAGCACACACTTGGGCCTTCGGCCTTCGGCTTTGGAATATTTCTAAGCATAACACAACAGTCACTCGGAGTTCCAAGTTACCGAACTCGCGCAATAGGGTGGATCAATGGTCCACGTCTACCCAGCATCCTACGATTGACACTCGCTATGTAACCTCAAGCGTCTGAGTTCCGGGACTTCGGGACTTCGGAAGATTTCACGTCCGCACACCCCGAACCATTAATCTCCAAACACTTCCATGTCACCTCAGGTGACGTTATTACGTTACATCACTTAATGTTTTCCCAATTTCAGGGGCATACAACGATGGTTTGGAGTAACCCACCTTTCATCCCGTAATTCTCTCGGCACTGACACGTAACCCCTTAGTGAAACCGCGGTTTGGATTGTGGGACAGCCTTGGAGAATTAGCTTTTGTGCAACTTGGGTCCCCGCAACGTCTCCTGGTCGTTGATCTTGATGTGTCATGATCAACGCCACTGTGGGTCCTCCAAACTTTAACTACGTTACGTAACCTCGGGCCCCACTAACCATGCTCACACGGGATGTTACATGTTGAAATAATAGCGATTGATACGTGGCCCATTCAAATGGGTGACACTCGTCATGTTCCAAATGCCATCTCAATCTTCCACAGGTTCTAAACCCACTAACACGTGGCACACATCCTATGTGTCCACATCACCTCCAGGTGACATCATCATGACTCACCACTTTGGCTCTTTGGGATTCGGGAGTTTCGACTCCTCTATGCTCACTTTTTCCCAGAGCGCTTTCTCCCAAAGTTCATGATCTACCGACACGTGTCCTCCTTCATGATCAACGACTATGAGCTAATTCGACACTTCAGGCTTCAGGAGTTTCAAACTCACAGCACTTGCCTCCTCTCGAAGTACTTCCATCCGAAGTACACGATCTCTTGAGGCGTGTCCTTCGCAACAGACGGTTGCGATCTACATCGGGACTTCGGGAGTTTGTCACACTCCACACTAGAAATCCTCCGAAGTGATTTTCCTTTGCCTTCCTGGATACAGATCTAACGACCAGGCTCTTTTCCTACGATATACGGTGTAGATCTCCTTTGGAATTTTATGCCTAAGCGCATTCCACTTCTCCCGACTGCCGAACTCCGAAAGGCTTCCAGGATAACCCTCCTGCACCTTTTTCGGATTTGACGGTCATAAAGGACTTTATTTTTTTACAAACAGATCCTATGGCTCCAACACCCCAAGTGTTGAACACTCTCTCTCTATGGTCAAATACCACGCCGACTGCGGTTTTATTCTATCGCTACTCTTCCTGAGCTTCGTAACACGACCAAGTAACCCCTTGGCACTCAGAAACACTTTAAGGTTCAAAATCGGTTCCATCCGAACACCATTTCCACTCGAAACCTTGGGTCCAAAGACCACTTATCCAGCGCATCCAGGCTCAACGTTGAAACCTGGGGCTCTGATACCATATTGTAATGTCCCTGACCATCAACCCCACTCCCAGGCAACACTATTACACAAAATAACACTTATAAAGTATGCATTTAAATGAAGTTAAATGACTTAACATAGAGTAAACACATAATTACCACTAACATACATAATTAATTAGAATTAAAAATAATTCCACTTTCAATGTAATAAATGATAATATTACAAGCATCACAGACATGCATTTTAATTGAAATTAAACACATAATGATACTTATCTTTGAAACTGTAGTAACTCCACCAACTACATGCAAACCTTCCACGAACCTCCCAGCCTTAG
>JASDQU010689875.1:11114-21853 GCA_032191745.1 Picea mariana
TTATGAGAAGGAAATGATGGAAATACTACATGCATTGAAGAAATGGTGTCCTTACCTAATAGGTAGGCACTTCAAGGTCAAAACAGATCATGATATTCTTAAATACTTCTTGGAACAAAGACTATCTTCAGAAGAACAACAAAAATGGGTAACCAAGATATTGGTTTATGATTTTGAAATTGTCGATAAAAAAGGGAAGAAAAATGTTGTGGAAGATGCACTCTCAAGAAAGGATGAAGATGTTGAGGCCTTTCTTTGTGCTATCTTAATCATCCAACCCGATTGGATAATAGAAGCAAGGGATGAATGGAAGAATGATGAAAAAGTGTGGACTCTTAGTCAAAGGTTACAGTAGGATTCTAGTGAATGAGATACATTTACATGGAAAAATGATTCACTTTGGTACAAAGATCGCTTATATTTATGTAAGAACTCCGAACTCAAACAAAAGGTACTATTGGAATTGCACACCTCTCCAGTACGAGGGCACTCAAGATTTTTGAAAACCTACCATAGGGTCAAGAAGGAATTTTTCGGGGATGACCTTAAAACTGATGTTCAAAGGTTTATGGCATAATTCTTGGTTTGCCAACAAAATAAGGTGGAAAAAATTAAGACCCCAAGTATTTTACAACCATTAGCCATCCCAAGTCAGCACTAGGAGGAGGTTTTCATGGATTTCATCATAGGGTTACTGAAGTCTGAAGGAAAGAGTGTCATCATGGTGATTGCTGATAGAATGATCAAGTACACACACTTTTGTGCACTCTCTCATGCCTTCAAATCCAGTACAGTTGCCACCGCATTCATGGAGACAGTTCAAAAGCTACATGGCAGCCCAAAGATTATTGTAAGTGACAGAGATCCCATCTTCACTGGACATTTTTGGACATAATTATTTTTATTTTTTGGGTACTCAATTGACTCATAGCTCATCCTATCATCCTCAATATGATGGACAAATTGAGATAGTGAACAAATGTCTGGAAGGCTACCTTCATTGCTTTGTCTCTGATAAACAAACACAATGGTTCAAATGGTTACCATTGGCAGAATGGTGGTATAATACTTCCTTTCATACCACACCAAAAATGACACCATTTATGGCATTGTATGGATACCACCCTCCTTCCATCACTTCTCTAAAACAAAAATCTAAGGTTCAAGTAGTGGAAGATCACATCGAGCATCAACAACAAGTTCTCCAAATATTAAAGGACAACCTGGCCATGGCACAAAATCGCATGAAACAACAAGCATATCAACATCGTAGTGAAAGAAGTTTTGAAGTAGGGGATTGGGTGTTTTTAAGACTACAACCATACAAACAGATGTCCCTCAAGAAAGCCAAGAAGGATATTAAATTATCACCAAAGTACTATGGCCCTGATAAGGTGTTGCAAAATATTGGTACTATGGCATACATATTGGATTTGTTTGCATCTTCATGAGTACACCCAGTGTTCCATGTTTCATGCTGAAAGAAAGTTATAGGTGACAAGATCCCAGTTCAAACTATATTTCCAAAACTTGACGAGGAAGGAAAAATCATATTGGAGCCTGAAGCCATCATTGACACAAGAATTTTCCAGCTAAGGAATAGATCCATTTCAGAGTATCTCATTAAATGGAGGAAACTAACGGATGAATATTCCACTTGGGAAGATGAGTATTTTATAAAGAAGCATCCAGAGTTACTCAAGCATTGTGGACAACCCTTATCTCAAGGGGAGGGGCATGTTAAGCCCTAAATAGTGGCTCATTACCCCTTAACTGGGGCATATTACATTAGTAAATTTATTTTATTTATGTCGGCTTTATTCCATTACTTGTAATTGTACCTCCTAGTCTCCTATATATATACCAAGGAGACATTTTCATTTGGAATCATCTTGTATTTGGACATTTATGTGGGCATAAGGAGGTTGCCCCCTCGAAGAGGCTTATTTTTTGAATTTTTCTCTTTTTCAAGGCATTGAGTACTTATTCTGAGGTTTTTCTATGCTATATTGATATTTGGTTCCTAACATTCGATCAGTGCATCCTTAGAGAATTCAAAAAATTGGCATTCAAAGGAAATGGATTGGAATGAAGGAAGATCTTCCGAAGCCCGAAGCTTCGAAGAAGCAGTTGTTTAGAAGTTCGCCACTTGGGTGTTCAAGGAAAATGTGGTGAGTTGAAAGGAAAACCTTTGAAGCTCGAAGTTTAAGATCCTAGAGGTTCGAAGCATAGGATAATTTCCTTATAGAAAACACTCAGTCACATCTCGTGGTCACATGTGTTCGAGGGCTGAAGAAAAAGGGCTAGTGCCTGAAAATTGTTTTTAAGAACAAAAAATGGATTTAAGAAGAAGCCCGTGGGGTTCTTGATGGTTCAGACCTACACCTATGAGAGTAAGAAGGAATTTAAACCTAAATATAGGACCCAACAAATATCTAAGAGAAATTTAGCTAAGGGAAAAGAGATCAACTGTACAAGGAGTGCAACAGAGAAAAAACACAAGTTCTAAAGGAGAGTGGCTCCAGCAAATCAGGAAGCCACAAGACCCCTCAGGAAAGAGGAAGATTCAAGAGTGATAGTAGACATCACCATCACTCTCAAAGACAATACAAAAGGATAAATGAACAAGATCAAACCTCCTACCTTTGATGGAGAGCATAAGAAAGATGAAGATGTTGAGACATGTTTGTTGGGCATGAGAAAATATTTCCAACTGCATAATTATTCTTCTCATGCAGAAGGAAGAATTGTTATATACTAGCTTAAAGGAAAGGCATCCATGTGGTGCCAACATTTTGTGCAAGTGAAACACATCAGGGAGAAGAATGCGACTTGGAAGGAATTAAAGAAGCATTTTGAGAAGAAATACTTAACCAGGAGGTATTATGAGAAAAATATGAAAGAGTTCTTTGAACTCAAGATGGGAAGCATAACCATTGAAGAGTATGAAAGGATATTTTTAGAACTGTTGAAGTATTTCTCCTTCATCAAATATGAGACAGTTAAAATCCAGAGATATTTGAGTGGGCTGCCATCTTTCAACAGTGATAAAATTCAATATGATGATCCCAAAAATTTGGAGGAAACCATAAGAAGAGCCAAGTGCTTATATGATCAACCAAAAGTAAATCCTACCTTCCAGAAGGCTTGGGAGGACAAGAAGAAGTTCAAGAGGGAACAAAGGAAGAAGGGGAACAAACCACCCTTTTTCAGAAATAGTCCTCAAGGACAAACATATTTTAGAGAGCACATAATGACCGAGGAAGGTGGGAAAATTCCAAGGCAACCACCTATTCAATGATGTGGTTGTAAAGGATACCATAAATATAGATATTTTCCTCACACTAGTGACAAAGTGAGAGTTGTCCACAATGTATAGAAAGCTAAAACAATGGAGGACATGGGCATAAGTGTTCCAAGGATATATGCAACCCTGGACAACAAGCAAGCAGAATTTCAATCACACATGATTTAATTGGAAGGTATGACCAATAGCAATTACTTTACCATTTTAATAGACTCATGATCTATTCATATTTACATAGATCCTAAAGTTGTGGAAATATTGAAATTTCCAAGAAGCGAGCACGGGAAATCTTGGTTGGTACAGTTGGCTACAAGAGCCAAGAGAAAAGTTGTTGAGTTGGTTAAATCATGTCCATTGAACATGAATGGGCTAAGTACCAAGGAATATTTGAACATCCTTCCCTTAGGTTCATATGACTGTCTAATTGGTATGGATTGGTTGGACCAACACCATGATGTATTAGAATGCCATAACAAGGAATTTACTTTCCTGGATGAGGAAGGGAACCCAAGAACAGTCCAAGGAATTCCTAGGGAATTTACTATCCGAGATATCTCAGTCATGCAGTTGAAGAAGTGTTATAGGAAGGGTTGCCAAATATTTGCATCTCATATGGAGGAAGCACCTAAGGATAAGGTGCCAAATCTTGAGGATCATGTGGTCCTGAAAGATTTTAAGGATGTGTTTAAGGAGATACCAGGACTACCCCCAGAGAGAGATATTTATTTCTATATAAACTTAATGCCTGGAGCGGATCCAATATCCAAGACTCCCTATAGGATGAGTACACCATAGCTGAAGGAGTTGCAAATGCATCTTGAAGAGCTTCTGAAGAAGGGGTATATACTCCCAAGTGTGTCACCTTGGGGTGCCCCGGTTTTATTTGTGAAGAATAAATATGGGACCTTGAGGTTGTGTATTGACTTCAGACAATTGAGCAAAGTAAATATAAATAAAAAGTATCCTTTGACAAGGATTGATGATCTCTTTGATCAGTTAAAGGATGCAAGGATATTTTCAAAGATTGATCTCAGAGTCGGTTACCATCAAGTAAGGATCAAAGATGAAGACATGAACAATACCACCTTCAGGACAAGATACAGTCATTACGAGTTCACAGTGGTGCCATTTGGGTTATCAAATGCATCAATTGTTTTCATGTGCTTAATGAATGGTGTTTTCCGGGAATAATTAGACAAGTTTGTCATTGTCTTTTTGGATGACATCCTTGTATATTCAAAGTTAGAAGAAGAGCATCAACAACACTTGAGGATGGTATTACAAGTGTTAAGAGAGAACCAACTGTATGCCAAATTGATCAAGTGCTCATTTTATTAGAATTGAATTTACTATTTGGGGCATATCATATCCGAAGAAGGGATAGAAGTGGACCCTGAAAATATTGAAGCTATTAAAGGGTGGAAAACACCTAAGAATGTGACAGAAGTTAGATCCTTCATGGGTCTAGTTGGCTACTACAGAAGATTCATTGCAGGGTTTTCAAGGATTTCTCACCCGATATATTCCTTGCAAAGGAAGGGGGTGAAGTTTCAATGGACAACAGAATGTGAAAAGAGCTTCTAGCAATTGAAGCAGTTGTTAACCAATGCTCCAATTCTGAGTATTGCATATCCAAATGAATATTTCATTGTTTTCACAGATGCATGCAAAGAAGGACTTGGTGGAGTCCTCAGTCAGAATGGTTTTGTGGTATGTTTTGAATCTATCAAATTGAAAGAGCATGAAAGGCTCTACGCCACTCATGATTTGGAGTTGGCAGCAATAGTATACACCTTGAAGAAATGGAGGCACTACCTCATGGGAAAAATATTTTAGTTGAGGACAGACCATAATGGTCTGAAATATCTATTTCATCATCCAAATCTAAATGTCATACAAAGTAGATGGTTAGAGTTTCTCTGTGAGTTTGACTTTGATATCAAGCACATCAAAGGAAGAGAGAACAAAGAGGCTGATGCACTCATTAGAAGAGTCCATGAAATACATGCTACAACCATTAGCATGTGTCAAATTGATATTAAAGGAATAATTTCCAAGGCTACAAAAGAAGATTTGCAGTACATGGAGTTAGTAACAAAATTATAGCAAGATAAAATGAAAAAGAAGGTTGAATATTATAAATTGGGAAATGATGAAATTTTTTTGTATAGAAACAAAATTTGTGTACCCAACTCTCATGAATTGAGGAGTATGATCTTGAAAGAGATGCATAATGTACCTTATGTTGGACACCCAGAATATCAGAAAATAATTGAAGCAATCAAAAGCCAATACTATTGTCCAGGCATGAAGAGGGAAACTGTTGAGTACATTGCTAAATGTTTGGAGTGTCAAAAGGTCAAGTATGAGAATAGACACCCTGATGATTTGCTACAACCATTTCCCATTCCTGAGTGGAAGTGGGAAGGGGTTACAATGGATTTCATCACCAATTTCCCATAATGAGAAAGCAACATGATTCTATCATGGTGGTGGTGGACAATCTTACTAAAGCTTCCCATTTCATTCCAACGAATATTACTCACAAGGAAACCAATATTGTTGATATTTATATGAGGGAAGTAGCATGCTTGCATGGCATTCCCAAGAAAATTGTGTCTGACAGAGACCCAAAGTTCACCTCAAAGTTCTAGAAGGGATTATTCAAAGGGTTTGGAACAAATATGAACTTCAACACAGCTTATCACCCCAAGTGTGATGGGAAAATAGAAAGGGTGAACCAAGTGATAGAGGATATTCTAAGAATGTATGTGATGGACAAACCATCAAAGTGGGAGGGTTATCTACACTTGGGAATTTTCCTACAACAATGGGTACCAGGCATCTCTAAAGATGAGTCCATTTGAGGTACTTTATGGTAGAAAGTGCAACACACCAGTAAGTTGGGACAACCCAACAGATAGAGCAATAATTGGGCTAGATTTACTTAGGGAAAGGGAAGAGTAGATGTCAAATATAAAACAAAATTTAAAGGTTTCCCAAGACAGGAATAAAAGCTATGCTGACAAGGGAAGAACCCACAAGCAGTTTAAAGTGGGTGATCATGTATTCTTGAAAGTGAAGGCCAACATAAGTTCCCTAAAGTTGGGAAACTGTTCCAAGTTGGCAGCCAGATATTGTGGGTCATTTGAAATCCTAGAGAGGATTGGACCAGTAGCTTATATGATTGCATTGTCTGCATCTATGACCATTCATAATGTATTTCATGTATCATTGATTAAGAAATAAATACATGATGCTAATCATGTTATTGATTGGAATGTGATTCAGGTGGAGCAAGAAGGCACTTTTACATTTCATCCGATATGCATTCTGGACCAGAAAATTAAGAATCTTTTGAATCGATCCATGGAGATTTTAAAGGTCCAATGGATCTGGTACATTCCTGAGGATGCAACGTGGGAGCATGAAGATTATATGCGGGCATAATACCCACCTATTTTTTAATATTTTGGAGATATTGTGGATATTATGTAAACAAGATGCACCAAGGATAGTGCATAAATAAGGGGATGGGATTGCAATACCCCAAGTTCGAACCCCTATTGATTTGTAAACATGTTTTGTAGGATGGTGAGCCAAGTGATTATAATCTAGGAGGCTTACGTGATGTTAGGCCAATGAGCCTATTTTTTTATATGTAATTATGCATATCATTAATATAAAATACATCATTGCGTGTAGATCGACCATGAAGAAAGAGTTATGGGGGACTAAGCTCCACTAGGTAGGGAAAGAGAAGGGGCTAAGGGAATAGGAAAAAGGGGATAATATTGAGGGCTTAACCGCAAGGGAATATTATAATATATTTTCCTAAAATACTAAGGTTTGGGGAAATAACTCCTGGTATCCTAAGTTCCTATGGGAAAGGGAACAAATTTGAAGTGGAGCTCATGCAACTTCATGAGGAAAAGTGTCTCATTTGGGACATGCCATTTTATGGGGGAAATTAGTTCATTGTGGGGGTTTTCTCAACATTCTTACCATTCTCCCCATGCACTCACACACTCACACACAAAAATTCTATCCATCCTTGAACTCCTCCATCGTTGACCTCTGTAACTGGCACACTCTACTTGCTTGAGCATGTACCCTATCTTAACATTTTCTATTTCTACCATAATTTGTGTCATACCCAAGTTTTGTTGATTCCATCTCCTTTACCCGTTTGACCTAGGATTTGGAAAGAAGAAGTAGGTTGTCATGCCCATGGTTTGAAGAGGTAGGCTATCAGGCTCGTGGATTAAAGAAGCAGGTTTTCAGGCATGTGAGAAACTCTCTCTAGGTGAGAGAGTTTGTTGGAGAAGTGAAGTCTCCTGGAATGAGCCCAACAACAACTACAGAGCTATGAGAATTCTTTTTCAGCCTATTGTTTAAGCCCTATAAGGGAAGTGGAGAAGTCAATGGACTATTAGACAATGAAGGTGTATACTTCTAGGGGTGGGACAGGCATGTGAGGAATGAGAGTCTGTAAGTTGTGGGCATAAGTTGGCTCCTGGGAGGGAATCCTTCATGTTGTATTGTGTGACTTTTCGTAGTCTCAACCTTGCATAGGAATCCCTTTCCTGGGTGGATTTTAGTCCCATCTTGGGGGTGACCCACTGCTGAGAGTGATGACCAACGTGGTCTAAGGATGGGAGGTTCATGGAAGGTCTGCACGCAGCTGGTGGTCTTCACATAAAAAGATAAGTATCATGTCTATGTTAATTTTTCTGATGTGTATCGTGTATATGTCTTGATATTTATAAGAATTGTATGTGTTTGTTGCATGTATGTTTTACTGTTAATTTCGTAAGGATATGTGTTGTAGAAGAATGTGTATGTCTGTTTAAATTTGCATAATAAATGTATGTTAACAACATTACCAGTCACTCTCATGGTCTCCCTTGAACATGGAACTTTGTCTTTGCACGCATTTAAATCCGTTGAACCTATGCACTAAGCCAATCCTCTGAATTTTCTTACTCCTTTGGGTCACCCGACGAAAGTCATAGTATCCATTTCATCATCATGTTTTGGTCCATGTCAAGTTTCTACTGTTGTTCCTCAGTGTTCAAGGAAGTATCTGCCTCGAGAGTCAACCACGAAAAATATCTTGTTTCAATACTCGTGTCAGTCCATGTTCATTTGATATACCAAATTACATCTCTGTGTCAGTTTTGTGTCATTGATGGGGGATACATCAAGGCCCTCCTGTGACGATTCTATTTTTGTTGACTTCAACACATTATTCAGAAACTAGAATTAGAAACCAGTTAGTACCTTGGGACCTGCATGCCGCAATGGTAGGCCTCCTTGCATCTGACAATAGGCTTACATCATTGACCTCTGATAAGATGATTCCATGAATTTTCAACTTCAGCTCATCCAGTCACATTCGTTGGAATGTACTAGAGTACCTTGGGAATCATTGAAATCAATGGTGATTTCCCTCGTGCTTGTTAATGGTTTACCTCATTGACCGGTAATAAAGTGGTTTTTTCCATGTTCGACATCAGGACATCTATTCACATGGTTAGTTTCATACTACATCGGGATCGGTAAGAATAACCTAGGTTGATTCATCACTCTTATATATACTTTCCCCAAGTTGCGACGGAGTTTCTTTTGAACATTAACACATATATTATCACATAGATACACTTTGTATTGGTCGTGGCTATGTCTTGTCGTCTTGTATATCCACTGTGTATTCTTCATGGCTATGATCATTTCAGTTCATAGGAGTATAGATCAACATTATATATTCAGTGGCTACACCTTTTCGTCAATATAATTATGGATCTACAGTGTATTTTATGGAGGACATACCTTGAAAGTCTTTATCACTCAAGCATAGGTATGCCTGCCTTGGGTTTGAAACATGTCATAATATTTGTTTCATGGTTGTGTGCAGATTCTTCCAGGTTCTGTGAGTCCATACCCTTGCTCGAAAAGTATACAAAGTACTTTAGTCATCAGTTCCCATCTTCTAACTTCGCACTTTTGGGGACAATCTATTACACATGAAAATTACTCACTTCAATGTTGACCTATTGTCGTCGTTACAAATGTTGCAAGTGTCTCTTCTTATACATAAGTGTCACAAGTGTCACAAACATCATACTTCCATCTTTCCTATGTCGTGTCTCTAACAACATCATAAGGACACTTAAGACACCTTCAAAGACTGGTTTAAGAAGGAGAAATCATCTGATGAGGAGTACAAAGAATTTTCCATAGAAAAAACCACTTAAAAATGATTTTTGGAAGGCAATGCTCAACTACCCACTGTCAAGGATTGCTAGCACTCCTTGGCCTCCTTTGGGGGAGTGTTGTGGCACTCTGGACACCCTTCTGGGGGAGCTCTATGCATTTTTGAGGAAATTTTGGGCAAAACTCTACTACCCACTGTCAGAGAGTGCCAATGCTCCCTAACCCTCTTTGGGGGAGCGTTGCAATTCTCTATGTACCCTTTTGGGGGAGCACTGACATGTTTGAGGGGAGCATTATGTTGTTAAGAAAATAAGGGAAAAATCCCCTTCATCTTGGAAATCATTTGGATTTGAATCTGAGGTCAAGGCTGGATCTTAGGGAGGATCCACAACTGATGGAGAAAGATCCCCAACCTATCCCAAGAATATCTATGGTGGTTGGGTCTCTCCAAGATTATATAAGGAGGCCTTCTCATGGTAAAAGTAGATGGGATATTAAAGGCATCAGGCTTATGATCTTATAAGGGATATATCATCGAAGCATCATCATTTTGTGTGGATTATTTGATCAAAGGGTTAGACAAGGAGAGCTTGGAGAGGTTGTTGCACCTTCATCAAAGGTCTATAACTATTCTCTATTGTTCTCATTAATATACATATGTGCTTGGCCTGTTTCTTTCAAGGTTGTGTTTATTATACATGAACTTGTCTCTATTAGATAGATCTGGTTTCAAGCTAATATTAGTAGAAAAGGAAGCTTGTTCTATATTTATTTTGTTTGTAGGACTTATTGAGGAGCTTGGGGATCAAAGCTCAACTCAGACTGTGTGAGGATGAACTTTGTTAAAAAGGTACACCTTTATTCCTCTTCTCTATACATTAGTTTAGCTAGATTTAAAAGGATGCCAGTGACCAACGTTAGCACCTTTCTGTCTTGGTCTTAGGATTTTAGAGCCCAAGAGGGAATCCACTTGTCTGTAGGGGGATTCTCATGTAACAATGAGTTGGTCGAGGTGACCTCAAGGGGAATTGAAACATCTATGGGACCCAATGGTTGGAATCCCAACCCCACCTGAAAGGGGTTGTGGCCAGTTGAGATATGCAGGAATTGGTTGTAGCTATGCTGGAAAGAGGGAAGGCTCTCATCCCATGTGCGAGGGTTCTTGGAATTATAAATATGAAGGATATGCATAATCATTCAATTTACGACCTCGGTT
>JASDQU010689876.1:0-12808 GCA_032191745.1 Picea mariana
TTGGGGACCAAAAGGTCTTGTTGTGGGGAGGTGTGATCTGAAATCAGATCCAGAAGCCTGATAGGGCTTGAAAAATGCTCAAAAATGAAAGTGCTCTGAATGCGAAGAAACCTGTGCCATTGCGTCCGTCTCGTCTTCCTGATTCCGGTGGTATAATTTTTATCACAAACGGAGTCCGTATGAGGAAGATATCGCGTTCTGTCCGAAAAGCCAAACAGACAAAATTTTGGATGCTGACTGTACCTGTCCGTACAGTCCGTATAGACACGTGTCATTCCGTACAGCTGACTTGGCAGGGCCATACAGCTGACGTGGGCCAACCAGAAGGCGACACGTGGCAGACGGAGATGACGACACGTGGCATCTTGGGGACACGACACATGGCAGACCGTACGAAAGGACACGTGGCGTCACCAGGACGCGCCACGTGTCACACGGATTTGGCGATTTCGAGGTACGATTGGACCAGTAAAAATGTGACATGTGTCACCACTCACAGGGTGACACGTGGCACGCTGACGTCATCCAGTGACGTGGCAATGCTGACTGGGCATACGGTGGCAGGGACACGTGGCGGTACGACATTCGTCGTGGCAGACACGCGGCAGTTGACAGAGGTGTACGGTGGTTGACGTGGCGGCACACGTGGGCCAATGGCAGGCCGACACGTGGCACGTTCCGGTTGGTGGAAAAGGGTGCCACGTGGCCCAATCCTGGGCTGCCACGTGGCACCCCGTTATTGGTTCGTTGGTTTGTTTAAAAACTGTGTTTTGGCGTGGATGGGGGTCGAACCCGTGACCTCCGGTGGGCTAACGGCTTAACACACACAGGCTAACCAACAGTCCGATGGGAAGGTCTTGTTATAAACACGGCATTAAATGGTTTTGAATTCCGTTAACGATTGGAACAGACGGAAAAAGGGCCAGGGCTTAGCCCCGACCCTCGGCGCAAACGGTGGCATATAACCATACGCCATATAACCCGGGAACTAACACTCCATGGGCGCGGGTATTATGGTAACAAACAGGCCCGTGGCCCTATCACAAGACCATGCGACCAGGTTTAACACCGGAGGAAGGGGCCAGCGCATAGGCGCGTGGCCACATGCCACAACATGTGACCGAAATTTGGGGGCCGCGCCGAACATTTGGGGGCCTAACGTCCAAATAATTGATAAAGTGGGTTTTATTAATAGTTTTTGGGTTTTTGGTTGTAACTAAGCCTATTATTAGCTGATTTTCTCCATTTTTGGGGGATATTGGGCTTTTTTGGAGGCCAGATTCTTGGAGGAAGTTGGGGATGTGAAACCAACTCCTTTGCTATATAAACCAGGCCTGTTTGAGGCCAATGGACAGTCATTTTTGCAGAGTTATGCTGTTGGAAAGCCAAGCCAATGTCAGTTTGTTGCAGGGAAGCTTTTGAGGTGGAAACGTTGTCGGATCGTTTCTGGGAGCTTGGAGCATCAGTTTTGCATGCCATTTCTTTCATTGGGTTCTTGAGATCTGTGACTAGAAGACCACATCAGTATTGTAGCCTTTGGGCATTGCTGAGATGTAATTTTTAGCACTTGAGCATAAATAAAGAAGCCTCCCCCACAGGAAAAAGGCCCGGAGACGTAGGCAAACATTGTGCCGAACTCCGTTATCAACCTGCGTTCTTATGGTTTGCTGTTCATTATTGTTTTCAAGATCTGCATATGTGTATTTGACTGATATAATCCTCTTCTTTTCCTCATTCTTTCATTAAAATTCTCAAATGGTTAAATTATTCATGCAAGTTTAAAACTCAACCATAATCATAAAAGATCCTGCCCCGGATCATCTTCAATAATTGAATTTAAATACTGATTAGAGCAAGAGTTAGGAGAACGAGGACATTCACCTTGACCCAACATTGCATCTTCTTCCACGATGGTCGAGGACTGAAAATACAATGACTCATAGGAAAAACCAATTTGATTTTCAGTAAGAACATTTTCAATAGATTCTACCTCCCTTGCTTGTTCAACATTTTCGGATGGATCCCTCTCATCTTGTGAACACAATTCTTCTTGTATTTGAGTGATAGTATTTGTAATTGCTTTATCATTTGTGATTGAATATGACTAGATGTAAGCATCATAGAGGATATTTAATACAAATGACATGTCATAAAGATTAAATTTACAAAGAACATGATGGATTCTTGTCGAAAATCTTTTTGAAGATGAATCGCCATTGATTAGAAAAGTCTGAAATTCTTCACATAATTGATTGTAATCATAGATTTCAAAAGAATCTAAAAATTCCTCTACAAATTGAAACCAATCAAAAATGTGATACGCTGGAAAAGACTCAAACCAATGTTTAATCCGACCCATGAAAGTAAAAGCGAACAATCTGCATAAAACTTTTAAATCAGAAATGTCATGTTTGATCCATTTTCACCAAAACTTGTTAAGGTGGTCTTTAGCAGATACATCCCCCCTATCATCAAAGGTGAGTTTGGACAAGCGAGAGACTGTCTCGTTGGAAACATCAGGTAATGAGAAGTGGAAAGCATGTTCCAACACAGTGATTTGGGGAGCCATGGGAAATTAATTAAATTCCAAACAAAGACTCCTATAAGGCCAGCTTGTCCATCTGGACTGCCTTCTAGTGCATTTCAAGATGACAGAGAAGAAAAGTTTATAAATCTAGAATTATGATAATCTGAGGGGTAAATTTTTTAATCATTAAATTTACCTTCAAGAACTCCTTCTAGCACCATTTGTTGACAGGCGAAAATGACCGTCCGTCAATTGAAAGAATAGATCTGGTCTAGGGTTGTCTAAATAACCCAAGCTGTTTGGTGTAAGCTATTATGACAGGTTTAATGGTTCTGTTATCCAACTAGGGTCCTAAAGATAGAAAAATAAAATAAAGTAATTAAAGAAAAGATTATAACAATAGACACAATAATTACAAATATTTATCTAAGAATGTGAATATACAAATGATTATGAATAGTTTATATACAGTTTACAAGGCTTGCATGAAATCTTGCAAAAATGATTGTTTGATAAAGTTTAAGAATCAAATATGAACAACACTTCTTTTTGGCTTTTTTTTTTCAAGATATTAAAAGAATAAATACTAAATGAATACAATTGAAACAGTGACACAAAAACAGTCAAAGCTAATTAATGTAATCATTGTTTCATTCATAAACAACTTAATACACACAATAATCTGTAGCTGATCAACGAAACTGGTATTGTCTTTCTGTGTTGTATGAGCTCCTGCCTGCACTGTTGTTAATGGAAACCTATAACAGAACAATACTATCACTTCCAGAATACATTCAAATAAGTATTTTATATTGGAGTACATTAATAACAACAGGAAGACAACTAATCAAAAATCATGTGATCTTAAGATAATCAATATTTAAGAACGAAAGAAAACTCAATTTCGAGTATTGATATTATCCATCATTTAACATTAGAAATAAATTCCACAATAATCAAATGATCAATTGATCACACATAAAAAATGGAATAAGAAATTATGGACAACATATAACATTTAACAGTATGAAAACACCATATGATGGCAAGCTAAAAAAAAAATCAACCATAACAACATTCTAATAATACAACAGTAATGAAAGAAAAAAATAGAATAAGTATCACATAGGTCTAAATCCAAATATGAATATCTTTTCCATATTCTTTCTCAAAATCACATGCCCATATTGTAGTCCTGGAAGAATTTTTTAAGAAAATAGACTCTTAAAGATTGAAAAAATTAATACATAAATGATAACAATTAACCATGTATTGATAAAAAAGACTAAAGCTATTTTAATCAATGCATAATCAATTATTCAAAGAATATGAAGATATTATATGAAAATAAAACCATTTTACTCATAGGACAAAAGCCATTAAGCAACCTAGAATTCCATATTCTTCTTTGAAAATACTCGTCCATTCTCCGAAATATTCCAACCATCTGTTACTCCATTTGAAAATAAAAAAAGTTTACAAAAGACATAATACACAAAAGAGAAAGGATAAAAATCCTCCTCTTCAATTCTTGGATCCCTATGGCTCTAAACTTTCTCATATATTTATACAATGGATGAACAGTCTCGGCGTCACTATTAATTTTCGCCACCTGAAATTTGTCTCGTAAAGAGACATCAATATCTCCCAAATCATGAATTATTTTGAAAACAATTCTCCATTGAAGGTAAATGAGTCCATTTGGGTTTTGGGTTTTCAGTTGTTTCTTCAAATTCCTCATGGTTTGGCTGTAATGAGCCCTGCAACATAGTCTGTCTGATCTTGACGCATTTCCAAATTTTATCTGTTGTTGCTCATAAAATTATTCGTAACAATCCAATATTATTTTTGGATTAATCATCTTGAACGTATTTGTGTAATAAAACCAAGCCATGATCAGATCCGTATCAAATATTTGATAATAGAAACCCGTGAAACAAAAAGAAACCTAAATTAATAAACTAAAAATTGTGAATAAAACAAAATCTAGAACAATAAAATAAAAAATGAATTTAAACTAACTATAAGTTCTAAACAAACATTGTTTATAATTTCCTTTAAAATATGATCTTAAAATTCTAGAATCTTCAAGTTAATGGAGAAGAGAAAAATATTAATTTTGGTCTTTTACAAAATCAAACAAATCATAGATAATTCTTTTTTTTTTAATTATTATTTTTATTTTGAAATGAGATGCAAAATGAAAAAAAATAAAATTAATTAATTAATATCACCAAATGATTTCACGAAAATGAGAAATCAACCAAGATATTATTTGATGAAGTATTGAACCCATTATTCAAAATAGTCAAACTTGCTAATGAGCAAAAATAAAGAATACATAATCATAATTTAAACAAAAGTAAACATTTGATAAAAAATAACGTTTTTGTTTAAATTGAGATTTTTATGCTCATTTCTAACTTTTGACATATACTTTTGTAATGAATGTTTCGTACTATAGTGAATGTCTTAAGTTTGTCCCAAAGCAAGCCAATGTATGGAACTATTTAAAAAGGTTGATTCTGTAGCTCATTATAATTATCAAGATTCGAATGGGGGCCCTTTAAATTTTGTAAAACCTTAGGGGGAGTTGTTGGGGCCCAACAGAGTTACACCAATACACCACAATACACCACAATACACCATGCACAATATACGATAAATAATCAATAGTTATTGTTCAAGGGAAGTAATGACTTCCAAAGGTAGCTCCAGCTTCCAAATATAAAGGGAGGGATAAACCTCCAAGAGGAAGATACAATCCTCCAATATAAAGAGAGAGTTTAAATCTCCATCCTTTTCCCTTCCTTCCACCCAAGAATATATGAGAAATAATAAAACTTTACATTAAATCATCACCATCAACAAATCATCACATAGAACCTGATAATGCTTCCTGAGACTTCTTCAATTTCTACATTTCTTCAATTCTTGGAGTAATATGATCCTATAGATAATATTAATCATTGTATTCTCTGAAACTCCTCCAAGTATTACTCCTTTAATCCTCCCCAAAAAGAAGTTATAGAGAGAATGGTAGACCTTGTTCAATTCTGGTTTATTCAAGAGACCGAACGTGTACAAAATGCACCGCGCTCAATATTTAACATCAGATTCTGAAAATCACACACAAGAAACTAAAGTCCATACTATTTCCAATGAAATTTGTCCCACACCATTTGGATTCTCTATGAATAAGTTATGACTATTTTACCCGGAACACCCGTTTATTGACTAGCTTCAGGACTGATCACAAATCCTATCTTCCACAAAGTGTATCTCCCTAATTATAGCGAATCAAGAGATGAAATTTTTACCATAGCTACCTTGATATGTCTTCTCAATACCATATCCATTTCACCATCTGAATCATTCTAGAAAAACTGTTACATCAAAAATGGTAAGATGACCTTAAAATAACATACCGTAGAACACATCACCAAAAGTCTTCATCCTCCCTTGAAATCCAAGCTTCTTTACTTCTAATTTCCTCTGAAATTCAACTTGTGTATCAAATGAATGTATAATGATATTTATTTATACCATTTATGTCACTTCCTTTTAACATTAGGGCCGACTTGACAATTTCTTATTTTCTAATTATTTTCTTTAATTAACTTCAGGGCCTACATGTACTTCCTTCCTCAATTCACTTTGTCATCTTTAAAAATTCATTTCTCCTCAAACATGAGGATCCACGTGACATGTCATATACAACCAAAAACAACATGATGTATACTATCCATCCATGGGTCTTGTATCTACATTTGCATTTTCTTTCATGTCCAAATATCTTCATCAATCTTGCGGTCCAAAACCCATGACTAGGGTTGACATCAATGACAACAACCAATATTCCAAAATAAACCTATTCCTTTAACTCACCATTCAACAATGAAGATTTAACATATAACTGGTGTAGCTTCCAATGGTTCTTTGTAGCTAAAGAAATTAACATTCTAATAGTATTCAATTTAGCTACCAGTGCAAATGTTTCAGCATAATCAATACCTTATGTTTGTGAATACCCCTTTTCCACCAGTCTAGCCTTATAATTATATATACTACCATCTGATTTAAACTTGGGTTTGTATATCCATTTGCATCCAATGGGATTCTTATGTTTAGGCAATTCAGTCAATTCCCAAGTCTTGTTTTCCATTACAGATTCATATTCTTCCTCCATTGCATTTCACCATTCATCATGTTAATTAGCTTCATCAAAACTCATGGGTTATATGACATTTCAAATGCTACTCATTAGGGCATATTCTTTATACCTCTCAGGAAGTCGAATCTATCGTGAAGATCTTCTCCACTGATTATCTTCCTCCCCACTTTGTGAAGATCTTTCTTCACCTCTAGGTGAACTGTGACTACTTGAATTGTCCATATCACAGAGTCCTTCTTCTTGTTGTTGCTGCTACTGTCACTGCGGGGATGACTATCACTATCGTTGCGGGGATGGATTTTGTTGTGTGGGTTGTTGTTGCTGCTACTCTTCTTTAAATCCTTCATCAAAAAGTCTCTGTCATTCCTCACGACTGTTGTCGTCATGATTTCATGCTTCCTGCTCATGGAAAAGTACATCTCTACCTGCAAATACTTTGTGAGTAGCATGATGAACCAATTTGTATGCTTTAAATTTAGAACAGTAACCAATGAAAATACATTTAATGTCTTTAGCATCCAATTTCCTCCTATTCTCCTTTGGAATATGAGAAAAAGCCTTACACCCAAATACTTTCAAATTATGAACTGTAGGTTTGGAACCATACAAGGCCTCGAAAGGAGTAACATTATCAAAACACCTTGTTGGACTTCTATTCTTTAAATAAACTGCAGTATTTATGGATTAAGCCCAAAATGAATTTGAGAGATTCTTACCTTTCATCAGACTGCGTGCACACTCTACCAGAGTTCTATTTTTCCTTTCAGTGACTCCATTCTGCTGTGGAGTGTGAGGTACTATAAATTGTTGTACTATTCCATGATCTTTGCAATATTTTTTGAATTCCCCTAATTTATACTCTCCCCCTTGATCTGAACGGAGGATTTGATGGATTTTCCTGTCTGTTTTTCCACCATGGTTTTGAATTCATTAAAGTACTCGAAAACACCACTTTTTCATCTAAGGAAGTAAGCCCATGTGTATCTCGTGAAATCATCAATAAACAACATAAATTAAAATGCACCTCCTAAAGACCTAGTCTGCATAGGCCCACAAACATCAGTATGCACAAGATCTAATACATCTCTCTTTTTCTTATCAGGATTAGAGGNAGTCTTTCAACTACATTTTTTTTACTATAATAACAATAAATCTGGATGATTGATGTGTCCATACCTTTGATGCCAAAGAATATTTATTGGCATAGTTGCAAAAGTTAGAGCGTTATGTGATTCAGTGGTAACATCAAGTTTGTATAGGCCTCCTACTCTGACTCTCGTTGGAACAGTTTGGAAGTGGTCCAACAGATCCTTCACTATGCAATAATTCTTGAAGAATTCAACCTTCAAGTTTTGATCTGTAATGGTGGACACATAGATCAATTTTTTCTTTATTCCTGGCACATAAACAACATTGTGAATGTGACGAATTGTACCATTCATCAATGTCATAGGAATGTCTCCATATCCCTTGATATGATGAGCGCAGTCATCACCAAGATATATGTTGGCGCCATTATGTGTTTCTTTAAAATTAGCATACCATTTCTTATTACAAGTCATATGTATTGATGCTCCAGAATCCACAAACTAGGCATCAAAATCATTCGTTTCAACAGATAAAGCAGCATTCGACACAAACAACCTAAGATCCCATGATTCAAAATTTGGGGGTTCATCAACATCATCACTAGAAATAAATAATCTGAGATCATGATTTGACGATTTTTCTGCATAATGACCTAAATGTGTTCTAGATTTATTCCTAGCCTCACCGCTCTTCTTCTTATCACAGTATTTAACAATATGTCTAGGTCGACCATAATAAAAACAACTCTTTGACTCATTCTTGTTAGATTGCATACCTTGATTTGGAGATTGTCTTCTCTGTGATGAACTACCTCTCTACCATGAACCGCCTCTCTGCCATGAACTGCCTCCTTTGCCTCTTTCTCCTGATCTCCCTCTCGCAGATCTCTTATTTGACCATAGTGCCAAATCTTTATTCTAAGGCTTCATATTCCCGCGCCTCTCTTCCTCTTGCAAAATACCTTTCAGTTCTTCAAACGTAGGAGGTTTCTCCCTTGGTGCGAGGCTTGTTATGAACATATGATAATCATCTAGCTTACCATTTAAGGTAATAGTGACCAGGTCAGTGTTGGAAATAGTTTACTGTATATTTACTAGCTTGTCTTTCACCTCTTTAATACGACCCAAAAATGAACTAACAGATTAATTTCCATCCATTTTAATGCCTAGCAATTTAGTTTTCAGGAACAAAATGTGATTTGTGTTGCTAGTTTCATACAATGCTTTAAGCGTTGTCCATGTTGTATCAGAAGTTGTAGCTTCTCTAATATGTGAAATTATGCTATCTTTAACTGACATGTACAACAATACCTTTTCCTTATTTTCGCGCTTCTCCCAAACTTGAATTTGTGCTACTATCGCACCGACAGTCGCATCAAGTTTCAGTTCAGTTCCCTTCACAATGTTCCAGACACCATAGCCTTCCATCAGCGTCTGCATCTTGAATTTCCAGTTAATGAAATTCAAGCCATCTAAATTGTTGGCTTCGTTGAGGTAGGTTTGTGCTAGAGGATTTGCCATCATTCCCTACAAGGGAATCACCAAGGATATGCAACTTTATGTCGCTCTGCCTTCGGATAACACTAATTCATCTCTGCCTTGGACTTAGTTTTCCTAAAAGATATATAAGATACCTTAAAAACACTTTATATATTGAAAGTAATATCAATTTATTAAAAAAAGATTTATGATCCTTAAGTTACAACTCCATATTAAGTCATAACTCCACCTTTTTATTTATCCTTTCATAACTCCACTCTTATGAAACTATCATAAAGTTCCTTTAATAAACTTTATAACTCCACATCACTATTAAAAAAATTTATTTAAATAGTGGCACCAATTTTAAATGCTCCACATGAAAATATCCACATGAAAATCTTCACGATTTAATAACTCCACATGCAAATCGTCATGATTTAAAAAAATAAACTCATGCATTAAATCTTCATGAAAATACTCACGCACATGCTTTCAACACTCCATTAAAAATCCACATATGCAAATGTTTCAAACTATAACTCAGGCTCCAACCTCACGGTAGTGGATCGGGCTCCAACCTCACGCTGCTCCCAAGCTCACACTGCAAAAAAACTCACACTCCAAGATCTTGCAATAATGAATCTGATTCCAGACATCTCAGATAAAGCAGCGTCCATGATTTTAAAAAAAATACTCTACTCCTTCACTCACGATTTGCCTTGCACATGAATTTCCGCACCTTACGTGTTAATAGACTGTGGGGTTTCTGTACCTCACACTTTAACAGACTACAGAAATATCCAAAAATTTTCTCACTATAATACACAACAGATTGCGGAAATCTAAGGTTTCAAAAAATGTGGAAAGTTTCAGTAGTATGCCACTGCACCCTTCAAGAGGAGGGCCTACAGACTTCTATAAATTTCCACACCTCTCCCTGTGGCTCTGATACCAAGATAAAATATGAGAAAATAACACATGGTGAGGCTAGGTTCACTTCTCTATTGTTCAATGAAGACCGATTACATTATTAAATAGGAAAAGACTCTATTGAGTCGGTTACATGCAAACCACAAACAACTAGACTCTATAGATAATGAACTAGGAACTGACTCTTAGAACTGGCACTTACTCCATTATTTACAAATCGTCGCAATGTGAAAAATATTTCCAAACGCCATAATGTGTCAAACATAGTAATGTTTCCATCTACCATGCATAGTAACATCACAATGTGATGAACATATACAAACACCCCAATATGACAAACATTTCCAAATATCGTAATGTGTCGAACATAGTAACAATGCAATCTACCAAACATAATAAAATCACAATGCAACGAACATATATGAACGTCACATTGTGATGAATATATAGACATGTCACAATGTTACAAACAATTACAAACACCACAATCAAACGAACATGCCTAGATAAAATGCTTAGCAAAAATGACAACTGAGCCCGATTCCAGCATCATTCCAGCATCTTGACATGACTGAACTTCCCTCATTGTAATTTATCTGCCAAAATCAGCAATGGAGTATAATTCAACTCGATCCCCTCGACGACAATGTTATTGATGATGTCGAGTGTCTAGATCACCAGATTTCGCAGTCAGAAGGTTCCTATTCCAAAATTATAGGCAGGATATACAAGTGTTTAAGTTTTTACGCAATCATGCAAGCAACCATTCTAGCGGCCGTCTTTTTGGCACAACAAAGAAACTGTAAGGATTCACGGGGTCTACTCGTTCTGTCTGCTATTCCCTCTGGTGGAGTTATTTCCACGCTCCTTCGCAAATTCTTCGAGCAATTTCGCCTGCTTAGACGTGGACGACTACTCATAGAAAAACGCAATTCACTTTTTGACCATTGCTTTTGAGAGGGAATTAGATTGAGGAGCATAAGTCGCTCCTACAAATCAGGGAATATTGTATCTGATGGAGAAGAAGACGATTTGGGCATTAATAGTAACTATTGGAGGTGGACTGGAGAAAGAGTTGTGTTTTTTCTTACTTTGATTGCCTTTTGGATTTTCCTTTGGCACTCCTGCGAGTCTCGCCTATTGTGCCAGTAGCCGAACCTCCCTTTACCTAACACCTAATCCTATATATATATATATACTTCACCAGTGGGCTTGATAATGTTAATGAGGTTACGCTTAAAAGACGTTAGTAGATTAAAGAATACTTCTATTTATGCAAAAACTATTTGTACAAATTTATGATAAAGTCCAAAGATGGTACCTTTATTTATGTAATCAATGCTACAAAATTATGATAACAGTGAAATATGATACTTTTATTTTATCTAGGTAAGTAATGGAATTGTAAATATTATTTATGATAAAGTCCGAAGATGGTACCTTTATTTATGTAATCAATGATAAAAAAAATTATAATAAAAGTGGATATGATACTTTTATTTTATCTAGGTAAGTAATGGAATTGTAAATATTATTTAGGTAATTATGTAATTTCTCAAAAGTTTGTCCACTGGAAAAGAATAATAATAATTTTTTTCCATTTTTTATTTATTCAAGATTGTTGTAAAGTATTTAGATTATGACAATGTTGAAGTATTTAGATTATGACAATGTTGATATTTATGATTTTTTATAATAAGTAAAATTGATAAAGAAATAAAATAATAATATTAAATTTAATATTTTATAAAATGTAAAATTTATTATTAAATTTAACATTTTATAAAATGTAAATTTTATTATTCAATATAATTTCAAGGGTATTATTGTTTTTATAAGTTAAGAAGGTACGAAGAATAATTGAATTTTGAAATTATGTAGTGTTATATTTTAAATTATTCTTGATGATACAAGAAAATGTGGTTTATCTTTAATGTCTTTTATTTTTGAAGTTTTATAAATTTGTTTATTAGTTGCATTAATTTAAATCTTTTAGAATTAATAAAGTTTAGAGGAAGAGTTAACAATTTTTTTTATAAGAAGAATTAACATTTTATAATAAACAATTGTAATTTTATGAGATTAATTATAATGGTTTTGATATATTTATTTCAAGTATAAAGATAACAATATGAATTGTTTTTGTAAATTATTTTATTTTTCTAAATTTTATGATGAAAATGATTTATTGAGGACAATCTTGGTTTATCCTCTATTTTGTTAAAACGAGCATGGATGCATCTTAACTCTAGATCTATCAAACACTCATAGGAGACAAATCTCTTGAGGTCTAACATTATCTATGATTTAAAATGGATTTAGGGTAGTTGTAAAGATATCAATGTTTACTTTGTAAATAGTGTTTATCATATTTCTATCTATGTATTGTTTAAAATGGTTTTAGATTGATGGCAAAGGTATTAATTTTTTCCTTGCAAAACTTATTTATCACATTTCTATTTATATGTAAATTTGGTATTTCTCTTTTTATCTGTTTATCTCTTTATATAGTAGCATTTATATTAAGTGTAGAGATCAAATTTTCTCTTCCATATATATATATATATATATATATATATATATATATAACTAATAATGAGTATTATA
>JASDQU010689876.1:12897-38467 GCA_032191745.1 Picea mariana
TTTTGAGGTGTACATATGATGTTGCAAGCATTACCCACTTGACAACATCTCTATCATACACACCTATAGAAGCACCTGGTAGTATTGATGCGATCACAATTTCACCATGAAGTTTTTTTGAGTTTGTTCCTATTTGGAAGCCAACAATAGTGGAAAAATGATTTTTGTTCTTATAAAAAATTTGAATCTCATGTAACACCATAATTTCTCTCTAAATTTAGTTAAGATGGTATTTTTAATAGTATTGACATTATAAAGGTTACCCTAATGATGTGCCCAAGAGAAAATCAAGAAGAATGTTGACATAGTAAACAGTTAAATGCCAAGCCTTAAATAATTTTTAGTAGTATCTAAATAAAAATGGCATTGTTACAATATCATTTTTTTGTTTTTAAATACTACTTATATTTACATAAAAATATTTACAGTAGAGAAAAAGTAATACAACAAGAGGGTATTTACAAAGAAATTTACATCCTCTTTCTCAAAGAAACTAAAATAACAACAAAATTGAAATGGGTAGTTGTATCCAACCCCCCTTTTGCATCCTTGATTAGTAGAAATCCTTTAGCTAATAGTTTCATATGTACCTCTTCCTTCCATAATCGAAAAAATGTAAACAAAGAGCTAACCTCATTCTAAAAAGCATACTTGTACCAAATTTTCCAAATAAAAACAATGTTGAAATCCTCAAGAATTACCAAACATCACGAGAAAGGAGAATACGAAAGATACATAATCACCCAATAACACTTCTCCTCAATGCATCCTCCCCTACAAAATGGTTGCATGCTTAGAGTGAACAAACTCCCAACAAGACCTAGAAAAAGAACAACCTCAAACAAGGTGCTTCACTATTTCCATCTTGAGGAAGGAAGTGAAAATTCCATCCTAGAGACTTATTTTGACCAATTATGCCTTGGTAGGAAGGCCTTTGTAAATCACTAGCCATGCAGACACCCAAAATCCATAGTTGACTTGAACCAACCACACACTAAGAAATCTTATCATCCACCATCTCTCTACATTAATAGACATTTATCATGTGTTAATAATAAGGATAAGATCATTTCATGGATGAAGAAGAGAGTACAACCTCAAAGAATCATATAAATAGACAAAGGGGTGATCGAAGATCCACTCCCATTCACACCAGATGACAAGTAACAGAGTGTTCCCATTGACATTGAAGCCAACTAAGAAGAAGAATACAATGCTAGTTGTTGGAAAAGGAAAGTGTGGGTAGTTAGACACTGTATTTACAACAAAAAGTGCATGTAGTTCCAATGAAGAAAATAGTGTGCACAGTACTAAGAAAAGAGGAAATGGTGGAGAAATGAAGGCAACATTCCAATCGGAGGTACATGATGATTCGTGGTTATGGAATTTAAGATTTGGACATTTCAACTTTTGAGGTTTAAAGTTGCTACATAAAAAGGATATGGTAAAAGGTTTACCATTGATTGAAAAAATAGAGAGGATATGTGAAGGTTGTATATTTGGAAAGAAACATAGAGAATCATTTCCAGTTGGAAAGTATTATAGAGAAAACATTCCATTGGAAATTTTACACTTAGATATTTGTGGACCAATGCAAACTCCATCTATAGGAGGTAGTACTTACTTTCTAACATTTATTGATGATTTCTCAAGAAAGACATGGATCTATTTCCTAAAGCATAAATATGATGCATTGGGTTTTTTTCAACAGTTTAAATCACTTTTGCAAAAGCAGAGTGGCTATTACATCAAGTGTCTAAGAACTGACAGAGGAGGAGAATATATTTGAAGAGAATTTCAGAATATTTGTAAAGTTCATGGCATCTATAAGAAATTTTTCCATGCGATATACAGTACAACAGAATGGCATCATAGAGAGAAAGAATAGAACCATCATGGAAATGGAACATATTATTTTGGAAGCCAAACATTTGTCAAATGAGTATTGGGTTGAGGCAGTTGAAACTGTGATGCACACCCCCTACCTCGGCAGGGTCTGCTGACCTCCCACTCTCTGGATCGTCTCTATCTTGAGCTGGAATAACTCTTTGGTCCCTGCTAGAACCCTTTGAACGAATCCATATGTCCTTCTGAACTCTGCCCCACGTGAACAAGCACTGAGCGCAAGCTGCTTCCCCACGTGAACACTACCCGTGACCACTGGCTTAGTCCAAAAAGGGCGTGTCGGAGATTATTAGCATGATGTAAACCCAACACTCCAACCTATGAAACCCCAAAATTTTATTCCTCTCCAAGGCTATATCTAATGGCCCTGCACTCTCCTCGATAGAAGACAATGATTGTTTCGCGATTTCATGTGTCGGGACTTCACGGCACCCAAGTTCTCCTTCCTCTGAACTCCTGGGTCCCGAAATAACGATCCACTGGTTAAGCGCCCAGCCCGCTGCTACTGCCTCCCTTATCTTTCTACCATATGACCCCTCTCTTGTGACCTAGGGTCAAACGTCAAGGAGTTTCGGGACTTCGTGATTTGTGAAGTCAAAAGACTTATGACTTAAGATCTTCCGATCCCTGAAACTCTGAAATTCTCCCACAGTAGATCAATGGCTCCTGGCAGTCCAAGATCCGACAGTTCATATCTTCTCCTTGATGAAGTCGGGACTTTGTGTTTTGAAACTTTGGGATGGTTCTCCCCTTCGAACCTCCAACTCCCGAAATGCCGAAATGTCGATGTTTAATATCGAAGGCCCTCTTTCCTGGTCGATCCAACAGTCTAGATATCGTCACAATTTTGGCTATCGCGAGTCCTTAATACCTTGTCCGTTGACTCCTTTGAGTCGCGAGTTAGCGAAATACTGACTGTTCTCCACGCGTCCTCCTTGATAGATGATCAATATCCTTTTGGTTTTTTCCCTTGCAAACCTCTGATGTATGTGGATCTCTGCCACCTGTCACCCCATATCCAACAGCTCGAATGATTTCATGATTTCGCATTTCACGAATTCTCATGATTCTCCATTTGACTTCTCCTATCTGTCGGTCAGTGAAATGTTGATCTTCCGCCACCTGTCCTCCGACAATGGACGGTCCTGATGATGTCGGGATTTCATGTGTCGGGGGTTTGGAATGCAGTCTCCTCTACTCATCCAAACCTCCAACTCTCGAATGGTGTGGATCTTTGTCGCGTGTCCTCTAATGATGGATGGTCCCGATGATGTCAGTACTTTGACGAGTCTTCTCTCCTACTTACACAAGGTTTAAACCTCATGCCCCTCCTTCCGGATCCAACGACTGTTGGTCCTTGCACTCAGATATGACGACTCCTAATCTGTTTTCTCCTACGCATTCTCCTCTGTGTCTGGACATGAAGTTCAATGGTCCAGATCTTTCCTCTGCATCTGATCTAATGACAGTTGTTTCTCATCCTCCTGAACTTTGCTTTGTTTTCTGACTTAGAATATTTTCTAAGTCTCGAAGGTATTGACCTTCTGCTCTTCCTCCTGAGATTCCTATTTCTCTGAGTCTCATATTCATTCTAGAAACACCATCATTCATGAGCTTCTAGACTTAATCATTTATAAGGGGCTCGAACCTTCTACACCTTCTTTCGAAGGTTCTTGGTGCACCTCTTCGAAAAATTCTAAGCTTGAAATCTATTACTTTGGAACTTGACACAAGTTCACTCTATGCGTACTCCTTGCGCTTGGACTAACCTTCAGATGGTTGTCTCTCAACACCTCGTCCGAGTGTTGGCCTGGTGCACTCCTTTCATAGGAGTGTCTTCTCTCCAACACTCCTTTTTTCTCAAAACTCAAAAGAGATTTCTTCTCGTGCACTCCTTGCACTGGCTCAATGCCCACCTGGCATACCTTCACCTAGAGTTTTCAATAAGTCTATTTCTCTGTTCTTCTTTCACACCATCCTTCCCCCAAGTTGTTAAGTAACCTTGAGGCTTGTCCCTTGAGGTTTTGATCAATCTAGTATGCCCTCCTGGCAAGTTCTTTTCTGACTCTGCAAAGTTCAAATGCACACTCCTTGTGTTGGCCACAAAACCTCTGATGTTCTATTGTTCACTCCTTGCACAGCCCATAAGAACCCAGACTGAAATTGACAAACTCAAAAAAAGATAGTAAAATCTATCTATCACCTGTATCTACTGCATACAAATGAAATTCAAATGCATAAACACACACAGACATTTCATGGGTAGGAAAAATTATTTGTATTAATCTCAGAATGTATATACAAATGTGTTTACAAAAAGAATTGGACTGTAACAAGTCGCAATTCTTTCAAGCTCCCTCTCAGAACTTCTAAGACCTCCTCGGGCCTCCCTACCTCTGATATCTCTCTCTATCCTTCCTAATTACAAAAGAGGGCTCTCAACAAGCTTATCCTCATCCACCGCCTTAGTTCCATCATTATCTCAGAGCGACACCCTACTCCTATGGCTACATTATATAAATGGATACCCTGTCATGACTATGTCTTCAGCTTGCTACAGGAAACCATTTAAGGAAACCTTGGCTTGCTATAGGATACCATTTAAGGAAAACTCAACCACTACCTGTACAAAGGCATGATCGACTCTTACAACTTTACAACCTGAATGATCTGTATCGGATCATATTTCAAAATTTAAAAAATGGGAGGGTCGACGCCTCTCCCTTTCTCCATTAATGCACAATGAATGTGCTGACTAGATGGCGCGAATGCTGACTTGGAGCGATGCTCCTGCATCATAATCCTCAGCTAGAAAAAACATGAGCTCCTTCTCATGAGCTCCTCTTCTCTAGTGCTAAAATCCACCTGGATCCCAAATTTTCCCTTGGAGATGTCCTCTTGCTCCTGTTCTTCGTTGTTGTTGCTTCTACCTTCCTGCTGCTCTTGTAGGCTCTCCTCTCTTCAGCTTCCCTTTGCTGACTATTTCTGTTGATCTCAACATCAACTTTCTGATCTCTTCAATCACCTCGTCCAGCTGCTCCAGTGGATGGCTCTCCTTATGCAGTCGTCTTCTCTACTGCACTTCCTTCATCTCAGTGGGTAGATCAACTTGATCCCCATTACGATTTTCTCCATTTCTTTTGGCTTTATCTTGCCACCCTGCTGCAGAATCCAATCCCGCAGTTCCATCACTGAGTTGCTTCTCAACATCTCCTTCTAATAGCTTGACTATAATCCCTCCTTGTGTTGGCTCAAGTCCAACTTCTTCCCACTTCTCCTGGGGCTGGTATGCTCCTCCTTATGGTTCCAACTTAGCCTGTTGGATGTGAAATATTTTCACCATCACCCCCTCCTCTAGGGATTCCAGTTCTCCATACAGATCAACAAAATCTATGATTTCTTCTTTCTCCTCTGCTACAAGCTCCAATGTTGTAGTCATCTCTGTTCTAGCTACCTGGCCTAAAATTTTGAGCCATTTTGCTGAATGCTCATCTCCTTCTTCTTGGGAAGCTTCTGATATTGACTCCCTCATGATGAAATTCATTGCTCGTGGTCCTTCTTCTGTTGTTGCATCTGCAACACGTTCTATGGACTCAACTGGGTTGATTGGTAGAAATACTTCAATTCCCGTAATGATAAGAAAACTCCTTTGATCCTCTTCCATCAACACTCCTTGCTGATATGAACTCTCAATAGAGTTCATGAGACTCTCATATAGGCTCATCTCTTTTCCCTGCTCACATCGAAATTTGTGAATTTTCTTCTACCTACTTGGCAGTCTGTGAGATCCAATGATCCCATCTCATTGCCCACCTGGAAACTTGAACTTTCATCACTACCCCCGTGGCAGTATGTGAGACCTTCTACTGATCTATTTCCATTTCCCACCTAGAAAATCAAAAGTTCACTTATGCCTACCTGGCAGTTTATGATATCCCTTGCTAACCTCGTGTCATTTTCCTCTTTGAAATATGAATTTACTTTGTTTCCTCCTTACAATATATGATATCCTCTAATGATCTCATTTCATTTCCCACATGGCAATTAGAAAATTCATATCTTCCCTCCTGGCAGTTTATGAGACCTGAAACTGATCTCCCTTCCTCATGACCAAGGGTTTCTCCAACTTCTGGCTCACAGATGCAAACCATCTCTGTGTCACTAAGGGTTTCATCATGCCTCAACCACCTCCTCAACTCTCGTTGCTGTTTTCTAGCCAACAAATTTTGAACAGGCAATTTGGCTTTCATGTTCAGAGGCCATTCGTACCTCCAACGTACTTTCACCTCCTCTTGCATCTTCAATGCTTGTTGTTCCATTCTCGCCCTTATCTCAACAATTTCCTCACCAATTTCTTATTTGCTTATCTATTGGTGGTATTTTCCTTGATCACGTTCATGGACTTCAATAGCCATCCTTCCCTCAAGAACGTGACTGGTTCTTCCTGCTTAGCCCACCTACCTATCTACCATTTTTTGCTCACCTTGCAACAATCTTTACATAGAATGAACACTCTGTCTTCTTCTTTTCTTCCGCCTGGAATATACATACGAAAATTTTTGCTCTGATACCACATGATGGTATCAGACTGTATTCTTTCACCATCCTCCTTTTGTCTATAATCTGCAAACAAAATTTTTGTTTTGATACCACATGATGCACACCCCCCACCTCGATAGGGTTAGCTGACCTCCTGGTCTCTGGATCATCTCTATATTGAGATGGAACCGCTCTTTGGTCCCTATTATAACCCTTTGAACGATTTCACAAGTCATTCTAAAATTTTCCCCACACGAACAAGCACTGAGCGCAATCTCCTTCCCCACGTGACCACTACCCAAGACGATTAGCTTAGCCCACAAAGGGAACATCAAATTTTTCAATCTCAGGAGTATTGGCATGATGTAAACCCAACACTCCAACCTCTAAAACCCCAAAATATGATTCCTCTCCAAGGCCATATATAACTACCTTTCTCTCTCCTTGATTGACGACAACGATCGTTTCGCGATTTTGCGTGTTCGGACTTCATGTCACCCGAATTATCCTTCCTTCGAACTCTTGGGTCCTGAAATACCGATCCCCAGGTTAAGTGCCTAGCCAACTGCTAGCGCCTCCCTTATCCTTCTACCATATGACCCCTCTCCTATGACCTAGGGCCAAACCAAAAGGCATTTCGGGACTTCACGATTTGCGAAGTCGAAAGACTTCTCACTTTAGATCTTCCAATCCTCAAAGCTCTGAAATTCTCCCATGCCAGATCAACAACTACTGGCACTCCAAGATCCAATGGTTTAGATATTCTCCTTCATGAAGTCGAGACTTCTCATTTCGTAACTTTGGGATGGTTCTCCCCTTCTAACCTCCAACTCCCGAAATGTCGAAATGTCAATGTTTAAGATCGACGACCCTCATCNTGTTGAATCCTTCGAGTTGCGAGTCAGCGAAATACTGAATTCTTTCCACGCGTCGTCCTTTATGGACGATCAAGATGATTTCAGTTATTTCCCTTGCAAACCCCCAATGTATGTGGATCTCTACCACCTATCACCCCAGATCCAATGACTGGAATGATTTGTTGATTTAGCATTTCTCAAATTCTCACGATTCTTCCTTTGACTTCTCCTGTATGTCGGTCAACGAAATGTTGATCGGCCTTAAACTATCCTTGGACGATGGATGGTTCTGATGATGTTAGGATTTTGCATGTCGAGGGTTTGGAATGCAGTCTCCTCTACTTCTCCAAACCTCCAAATCCCGACCGGTGTGGATCTTTGTCGTGTTTCCTTTAATGATGGATGGTCCCGATGATGTGAGGACTTTGACGAGTTCGCTCTCTTGCTTACACAAGGTTTAAACCTTTCTCCCCTCCTTTCGGATCCAATGATTGTTGGTCCTCGTGCTCAGATATAACGGCTCCCAATATTTTTTCTCTTGCACATTCTCCTCTGTGTCTGGATGTGAAGTTCAATGGTCCATATCTTTCCTCTACAGATGATATAATGACATCTCTTTCTCCTCCTCCTAATATTTGTTTTGTTTTCTGACTTAGAATATTTTCTAAGTCTCGAAGGTCTCGACCTTCGACTCTTCCTCCTGAGAGCCCTGTTTCTCTGGGTCTCGTCTGCATTCTCGAAACACCATCCTTCTTGAGATTCTAGACTTACTCAGTTCTAAGGGGCTCAGCCCTTATACACCTTCTTTTGAAGGTTCCTGGTGCTCCTCTTGGCACACTTTTGCACTTGAACTTCTAATCTTTGGAACTTGACACAAGTTCACTCTACATGCAGTCCTTGCACTTGGAGTAGCCTTCATATGGTTGTCTATCAACACCTTGTCCGAGTGTTGGCCTGGTGATCTCCTTGCACAGGTCTTCCTCTAGAGTGTCTATCAACTTTTTGAGTGTCTTCTCTATGACACTCCTCTTTTCTCAAAACGCGAGAGAGAGTTCTTCTCATGCACTCCTTGAACCAACTCAATTCCCACCTGGTAGAACTTCACCTAGAGTTCTCAGTAACTCTATTTCTCCGTTCTTCTTTCACATAATCCTTCCCCCAAGGTGTTCAGTAACCTTGAGGCTTCTTCCTTGAGGTTGTGATCACTCTAGTATTCCCTCCTCGCATGTTCTTTTCTGACTCTGCAGAGTTCATATGAGCACTCCTTACACTGTCCACAGAACCTCCGATGTTCTATTGTGCACTCCTTGCACAACCTAAAGAACCTAGAATGAAATTGATAAACTCACAAACAGATAGTAAAATCTATCTATCACCTATATCTACCACATACAAATTACATTCAAATGCATAAACACACACAGACATTTCATGGGCAGAAAAACTGCATTGTATTAATCTCATAATGTCTATAAAAATATGTTTACCAAAAAACCTGGACTGTAACAAGTCTCAGTTCTCTCAAGCTCCCTCTTCAAACTTCTAAGACCTCCTTAGGACTCCCTACCCCTGATATCTCTCTCTATCCTTCCTAATTACAAAATAGGGCTCTCCACGAGATTATCCTCATCCACCGCCTTAGTGCCATCGCTATCTCAGAGAGACACCTTACTCCTACGACTACATGAAATAAATGGATACCCATTCCTGACTATGTCCTGGGATTGTTGCAGTAAACCATTTAAGGCAACCTCAACCACTTCCTATACAAAGGCATGGTCATCTCTTACAACTTTACAACCTAAATGATCCATATTGGATCATATTTCAAAGTTTAAAAAATGGGAGGGTCGATGCCTCTCCCTTTCTCCATCAATGTGCACTGAATGTGTTGGCTGGCTGGTGTGAATGCTGACGTGGAGCGATGCTCCTGCATCAAATTGCAGTATACATATTGAATAAATTTTCGACAAAGAGTGTGAAGAATAGAGTTCCTCAAGAGGCCTGGATAGGATTAAATCATAATGTAGCGCACTTAAAAGTTTTGGGTTGCATCACATATGCACATGTTCCAGATGAGATGAGAAAGAAGATAGAAAAAAAGGACTAAAATGTATATTTGTTAGGTATTATGAAGAGAGTGAAGCATGGGATGGAAGCATAGCAAAGATAGTCAAAATTATTTATGCAATGGAGCATGATGACATAGAATACAAAATGGTTCAAACACCATGTACAAGTCAGTGCACAATCCCTTTTATATCTGGCACTGCGATGCAAATCACAACACATAATACTCTAGTAAGAACAACAAGTGTGCATTCTACACCTAGAGTGCAGCAAGCATCAACAAATAGTTCGAGTAGTTCTACATATCCAGATCCAACTTTAGCAAGTTTGTTACCAAGAAAGACAAGAAGTCTGTGCGACATCTATAATGAAGACACACAAAATTCATTTTCTTTTTTTTTCACAAATAGATCATCCAGTAACTTTTGAAGAAGTTGACAAAGATGAAGTATGGGCACCAACCATGGATGAAGAAATCAAATGATTAGAGAACAATCAGAAATGGAAATTGGTAGATGTACCTGAAGACAAGGATGTGATTAGTGTGAAGTGGATTTATAAAACCAAGCAAGATGTAGAAGGAAATGTGCATAAGCACAAAGAAAGATTAGTTGCAAGAGGTTTTACTCAACAACCTGGAATTGATTTCATTGAAACATTTTCACCAGTTGCGCGCATCGACACAGTCAGGACTATGTTAGCAATTGTCGCACAATACAAGTGGCAAGTTTATCAGATGGATGTAAAATGAACATTTCTAAATGGACACTTAAAAGAAGAGTGTTTGTAGAACAACCAGAAGGTTATGAGGTTGCAAGACAAAAAGACAAAGTATACAGATTGAAGAAAGCATTGTATGGGTTAAAGCAAGCTCACGAAGCTTGGTATAGTCACATTAATTCTTATCTCACACATAATGGATTTTAGAGAACTGAAAATGAGCCAACAATGTACATCAAAGAAAAATTCAAGAAGGTAACATGTTAATTGTTTTCTTATATGTAGATGATTTGATATTAACATGTGATTTTGACATAGAAGATTTCAATTCAGTCATGAAGGATGAATTTGGAATGACGTATTTAGCGATTATGGGATATTTTCTTCGAATAAAAATTCACCAGTCCAAAAATGGTATATTTATCTCACAATCCAAGTATGCGCATGAAATACTGAAAATATTCAATATGATAAATTCAAATTCATCCCCAACACCTGTCGTAATAGTATTGAAGTGAAGCATGGAAGATAAAGGGTTGAAGGTGGATCCCGCACTGTTTTAAAGACTTGTAGGACGTCTTATGTATCTCACAATGACAAGACCATATATTATGTATAGAGTGAGTCTAATCTCAAGGTTCATGGAAACTCCAAAATAATGTCATTGGAAGGAAGGAAAGAGAATCCTGAGATATGTGAATGGAACAATATATTTTGGCATTAAGTACTCCACTTCAAAAGATTTTAGACCTATTGGATAAACTCGCAGTGATTGTGGAGGCAACATAGATGAGAGAAAAAGTAGCTCAGGGTACACATTTAATTTTGGAAAAAGTATGGTATCTTGGGAATCAAGGAAACAACCCATAGTGACTCTTTCTTCAGCAAAAGCAGAGTAGGTCGCAACTACAAGCGCAACTTGCCCAATAGTTTGGATGAGAAGAATGTTAAAATATTTATTCCAGGAACAACATGAACCAACAATAGTATTTTGTGACAGTAATTAAACCATCATATTATCAAAGAATCATGTGTTTCACAAGAAAACTAAGCAAATAGATACAATATATAGTTTTATTAGATAATTGTTGATTAACAAAGAGATCTTCTTAGAGTATTGCAAATAAAAAGAACAAGTAACAGAATTTTTCACAAAGTATTTATCAAGAGATGCATTTCAGCATCTGTGGAGTAATAGAATAGAGACAGTAAAATGTAAAATCAAATTTTTGATGAAATTTTTGTAATCCCTCCTACGTATAATTAAGGGGGAGTGTTGGAAATAGTAATTACAAGTCAGTGATATCTTCAGGTCTCCATCGATTTTTTAGTCAGTCAATTCGTTAGTAGTTTTTTCAGTCAGCTAAATTGTCTAACAATTAGTCTGTATGTCATTATGCAAATCCAAAGTTACACGTTTACTCAATTTCAGTCTAAGTCAGTCGACAAGCAGAGGAGTTATAAATGGAGCTGATCTCTATATTCTCGAGTTTAGATAAGTAGTTGAAGAGTCACTCATATTAATGGTCATCTTTAATGTTGAGTCAGTCATACTTCTACAAGAAGTCTAGTCGAAATCCATATAATTCTGAGTCCTTAGTTAATCGAATGATGATGCAGAGAAGATGAAAAGAGATAGAAAGAATAGAGTGTGAATAAGAACAAAAACAACAACTAAGGAGTTGAAGAAGTCTAAGCAGAAGATTTGTGTCTGTGAATTTAGTAGAAATCATTGGAGCCAAAGCTCATCTTAATTAGTGTACTATGTATTCGTGCACTGTACCAAAATTATTAATATAAAGTATTTTGTGTGTTGAAATTTTTTTGTCATATTTCTGAGTTTATGTGCTAAGTGCACTGTATTATTTTGCATCTATAAATCATTTCATTAAGTTTGTTCTTATTAGCATGAAACAAATCATACAGTCTGTGCACTCCATAGTTTTTTGATCCAGGTGGATATCGGTGGCCACCCATCTTTTCCAAATGGCTCAAAACAGTTTTTTGGCAAATTTGGTAATTTACTATTTTACCAGGTTTTAACTTATGGGGCCATTTTGAGGCCCTAAATGATGTTTTTTGGGAAAAAATGTTTAAAATATTTAAGTTCCTTCGATATTGTGCCTAAAATGAATATCATCAACAATACCTTTCCAACGGGCTATCATAAACTTAAAATGAAGATCGTATGCAAAAGTTATGACCCCGGGAAGTTGATGTACTAACTTACCCAAATGGTGCCCACATGACTTTTGGCGTTTCATCTCCTAGGGTTAGGTTTTTGGATGTCTAGGGATTTTGGAATTCCTTATTATTATAGAAATTCATTCAAAGCTTCATTGTAATGATCTTCTTTCGAATTCGAGTAGCCGTCACATCTCTTCTCAGAGATAAGCTGCCACCATTCTAGCGAGTCTTTCACTCTGTATTTTTACAGTCTCTGTACATTTATTTCATTAATAGAAATTGTGTATTATTGTATATCTGTGTTTATGGTTGCATATTTGATACATTTTTGTTATATTATTGAATATCTGCGATATCTATGTGCTTTTCTTTATTATATCTCCACTCTCATTTCGTGCCGAAAATAATCTGGATCAGTGGTATTAGAGAAGGCTGTTATTGATCGTTTTTTCAGTGCATGTCCCCGATGAGTTCTTAGTATAGAAAGTTGGGTCTCAAGATTGTCTCTCTTGAGGAAAATTGCTATTTCACACCCAAGAAACCCTCCATGGTGGAAGAAAAGAAAAACGACGGAGTAGACGATCCTATCAGTTTCTTGCTTGAGCAAGCTCTCACGTGATAGAGGGACGAAATGATGGAGAATTTTTCCCACATCATTCAATGCCTTCCAATAGCATCAGGTGCATATTCATCAAGTGACCACTTTGGAGGCACCTCACCTTTTAAGGTACAGGTCAATTTTGATATCCCTATATTTGAAGGTCAGATAGATGCGGATGCGGTAGATAAATGGTTAAATCTGTTAGAAGGTTATTTCTCTGTTGACAATTTTTCTGATAGAGAAAATATCATCTTCGCGCTCTTTAAGTCTCTCCCCCATGTCAAACATTGGTGGTAAACTTACTAGGAGAAAAGTTCCATAGTGGAGTCTGGAATATATGGGGCCGAGCCCACTTGGGATTTTTTTGTGGATGTAGTAAAGGAAGAGTATTACCCTGTTGGTAACTATGAGGACTAGTACATGAGATGGACCACACTACGACAAGAGAGGGGCAAAGCAGTTCTAGAGTTCACCAATACCTTCCATACCTTGCACACTAAGCTGGGCATCAAAGACTCTGAACTATATTTGGTTCTAAAATACTGTGGGGCTCTACACAGATATATCCAAACTGAAATGGATTTTTTGGATATCTCATCACTCGGTGTTTCTTATCGATATGCTGTTAAAATCGAGAAAAAATTTAAGCACCAGAATAGATGGGAGTTCGGGTCTACAAATATACAACAACCAAAGTATGACAAAGACGGCCCTAGAAAATAGTCTTCCGAAAACTAGTCCAAGCCAGATGAAAAGAAGGGTTACGGGAAGACAAAGAAGGACACCAAAAAATGGTGTGATTTCCATAAAATCCCATGGCACAACACTGATGAATGTCGCTAAAAATATTCATTGGTGGCTGAGATCAAAGATAAGGAGCCAAACCCTAATTCAGAATCTGATTCTAAAAATAATTGTAAAAGACAAATCATTGACGCAGACCCCACTGCTATTGTCGTGACCGCAACAATTCAACCAAAAGAACTAGAAGATCCTGAAGAGGGGGAGTGCCTTTTTCATTCAAATATGTGGGTGAAGGAAACCCCATTGAATTTTATTGTTAATAGTGGAAGCCAAAAGAACCTAATCTCAACAGAGGTCGTCAAACAGTTGGGATTGTCTACAACACCACACCCGCAACCATACAACATGGGGTGGCCTCGCGAAGGACGAGATCTTCGTGTCAGCCAACAATGTCGATTTTCATACAGCATCCAACCCTTCAAGTATGAGGTATTATGTGATGTTACCCCACTGGATGTATATGATTTTCTCTTGGGCCAACCATATATGTAGAGACACCATGTTGTTTATGAGTCTCGACCCTGCAGTGTCATTGTTTCTCTAGGGGGTCATCTCTACAAAATACCATAGGTATTTCTGACTATTGTTCCACCTAAAAATTTTTGAAATGTAGTATCTCATACTGCAAAATTCAACTACTTCACAATATGTTAAAAAGGGGAACAAAAGGATACTGCAACCACTACAGCCTCGGCCCAAGCACCTTCTATCCAATAGAAGCAGGTCGACAAGATTGCAACAAAGTGTAAAGATTCCTTCTGCACATGGGACTCTATTGTAACCAGACTAGTTAAAAATATCCAACCCTTCCAACCACATTTTCGTGACAACCTTGAACAAGCTAAGCAGTGCAACTTCTCCAGCAAGGCAAGCAACTCACCAAGATGCAGATTTAGGAAACGCTTTTCCCTCTCCCTCGTGCACTCAACGTAATGGAGACCATTGATTCATAAGGAGGGAGGATTGATCCACGTGGATATCGGTGGCCACCCACCTTTTCCAAATGGCTCAAAATAGTTTTCTGGCAATTTTGGTAATTTACTATTTTTAGCAGGTTTTAACTTTCGGGGCCATTTTGTGGCCCTAAACGATGTTTTTTGGGAAAATATGTTTGAAATATTCAAGTTCCTTCAATACTCAGCCTGGAATGAATCTCCTCGACAATACATTTTCAACGGGCTATCATATGCCTAAAACGGAGATCGTATGCAAAAGTTACGACCCCGGGAAGTTGATGTACTAACTTACCCAAACGGGGCCCACATGACTTTTGACACTTCATCTCCTAGGGTTAGGTTTTTGGATATATAGGGATTTTATCATCCCTTCTTATTATAAAAAGTCCTTCAGAGCCTCATTGTAATTATCTTCTTGTGGATGTGAGTAGATGTCACATCTCTTCTCAGAGATAAATTGCCACCATTCTAGCGAGTCTTTCACTCTGTATTTTTACAGTCTCTGTACATTTATTTCATTAATAGAAATCGTGTATTATTGTATATCTATGTTTATGGTTGCATCTCTGATACATTTCTATTATATTATTTAATATCTGCGATATATCTGTGCATTTCTTTATTATATCTCTGCTCTCATTTTGTGCCGAAAATAATCTGGATCAGTGGTATCAGAGCAGGCTGCTATTGATTATTTTTTCAGTGCATGTCCCCGACGAGGTCCAAGTATAGCAATTTGGGCCTCGAGCTTGTCCCTCTTGAAGACAATCGCTCTCGCATGCCCAAGAAACCCTCCATGGAGAAAGAGAAGAAAAACGATGGAACAGACAATACTATTAGTTTATTTCTTGAGAAATCTCTCACGTGACAGAGGGACGAAATGATGGAGAATTTTTCCCAGATCCTTCAACGCCTTCCAATAGCATCAGGCACATCTTCATCAAGCGGCCACTTTGGAGGCACCTCGCCTTGTAAGGTACAACTCAATTTTGATATCCCTATATTTGAATGTTAGATAGATGTGGATGTCGTAGATAAATGGTTAAATCTGTTAGAAGGTTATTTATTTGTTCACAAATTTTCCGACAAAGAAACGATCATCTTTGCACTCCTTAAGGCTCTCCCCCATGTCAAACATTGCTGGGAAACTTACTGGGAGAAAAGTTCCACAAAGGAGTCTGGAATATATGGGGCCGAGCCCACCTGGTATTTTTTTGTGGATGCAGTAAAGGAACAGTATTATCCTGTTGGTAACTATGGGAACTAGTACGTGAGATGGACCACACTGCGGCAAGAGAGGGGCCAAGCAGTTCTAGATTTCACCAATACATTCCATACCTTGCGCACCAAGCTGCGTATCAAAGACTCTGAACGAAATTTGGTTCTGAAGTACCATGGGGCTCTACACAAATACATCCGAACTAAAATGGATTTTCTGGACATCTCATCACTCGGTGTTGCTTATCAATATGCTGTTAAAATCGAAAAAAAAATTAAGCACCAGAATAGATGGGATTTCGGGTCTACAAATCCGCAACAACCAAAGTATGACAAAGACGGCCCTAGCAAACAGTCTCCTGAAAACAAAGAAGACAAAGAAGGACAAAAAAGACAAAGAAGGACACCGGAAAATGGTGTGATTTTCACAAAATCCCTTGGCACAACACCGATGAATGTCTCTCAAAACAGTCATTGGTGGCCGAGATAAAAGATAAGGAGTCGAACCTTGATTCTAAATCTGATTCTGAAAATAATGGTAAAAGATAGATCATTGATGTAGACCTCACTGTTATTTTTGTGACCACAACAATTCAACGAGAAGAACCAGCAGATCCTAAAGAGGGGGAGCACCTTTTTCATTCATAGATGTGGGTGAAGGGGAACCCACTACATTTTATTGTTGATAGTGGAAGCCAAAAGAACCTCATCTCAGTAGAGGTCATCAAACAGTTGGGATTGTCGACAACACCACACCCGCAGCCATACAACATCTGGTGGCTTCGCCAATGACGAGATCTTCATGTCAGCCAGCAGTGTCGATTTTCATATGGCATCCAACCCTTCAAGGATGAGGTATTATGTGATGTTGCCCCACTAGATGTCTGTTATGTTCTCTTGGGTCAGCCATATATGTGGAGACGCCATGTTTTTTATGAGACTTGACCTCGCAGTGTCATTGTTTCTCTAGGGGGTCATCTCTAAAAAATACCAGAGTTATTTCTGACTACTATTCCACCTAAAAAATGTTGAAAGGTAGTATCTCATACTGCAAAATTCAACTTATTTACAATATGTTCAAAAGGGGATCAAAAAGATACTGCAAACACTACAGCCTCGACCCAAGAACCTTCTATCCAAGAGAAGCAGGTCGAAAAGATTGCAACAAAGTGTAAAGATTCCTTCTGCACACACAAATTTATTGTAACTAGACTGGTTAAAAATATCCAACCTTTCCAACCACATGTTTGTCAAAACCTTCAACAAGCTAAGCAGCGCAACTTCTCCAGCAAGGCAAGCAACTCACCAAGATGCAGATTCAACAAACGCTTTTCCCTCTCCCTCGTGCACTCAACGCAATGGAGACCATTGCTTCCTAAGGAGGGAGGATTTATCTAGGTGGATATCGGTGTCCACCCATCTTTTCCAAATGGCTCAAAATAGTTTTCTGGGAATTTTGGTAATTTACTATTTCTAACACGTTTTAACTTCCGGGGTCATTTTGAGGCCCTAAACAATGTTTTTTGGGAAGTTTTTTTTTGAAATATGTAAGGTCCTTTCCTATTGTTCCTAAAATAAATTTGCTCGACAATACCTTTCCAACGGGCTATCATACGCCTAAAACAAAGATCGTATGCAAAAGTTACGACCTCGGGAAATTGATGTACTAACTTACCCAAACGGGGCCCACATGACTTTTGGCACTTCATCTCCCAGGGTTAGTTTTTTGGATGTATATGGATTTTGGCATCCCTTCTTATTATAAAAAGTCTTTCAGAGCCTCATTGTAATGATCTTCTTGTGAATGCGATTAGTCGTCACATCTCTTCTCAGAGATAAGTTGCCACCATTCTAGCGAGTCTTCCACTCTGTGTTTTTACAGTCTCTGTGCATTTATTTCATTAATATAAATCATGTATTTATGTATATTTGTGTTTATGGTTGCATCTATGATACATTTATGTTATATTATTGAATATCTACGATATCTATGTGCATTTCTTTATTATATCTCCACTCTCATTTTGTGTCGAAAATAATCTGGATAAGTGGTATCAAAGCAGGCTGCTATTGATCATTTTTTTAGTGCATGTCCCCGACGAGGTTCGAGTATAGCAAGTTGGTTCTCGAGCTTGTCTCTCTTGAAAACAATCGCTCTCACACACCCAAGAAACCCTCCATGGCGGAAGAAAATAAAAATGACGGAGCAGAGGATCCTATTAGTTTGTTGCTTGAGCAAGCTCTTACGCGACAGAGGGATGAAATGATGGAGAATTTTTCACACATCCTTCAACACCTTCCGATAGCATTAGGCACATCTTCATCAAGAGACCACTTTGGAGGAACCCCACCTTTTAAGGTACAGGTCAATTTTGATATCCCTATATTTGAAGGTTAGATAGATGTGGATGCCCTAAATAAATGGTTAAATCTATTAGAAGGTTATTTCTTTGTTCCTAATTTTTCCGATAGAGAAATGATCATCTTCATTCTCCTTAAGGCTCTCCCCCATGTCAAACATTGGTGGGAAACTTACTGGGAGAAAAGTTCCACAGAGGAATCTGGAATATATGGGGCCGAACCGACTTGGGATTTTTTTGTGGATGCAGTAAAGGAACAATATTACCCTATTGGTAACTATGAGAACTAGTACATGATATGGACCACACTACAACAAGAGAGGGGCCAAGCAGTTCTAGAGTTCATGAATACCTTCCATACCTTGGGCACCAAGCTGGGTATCAAAGACTTCGAACAACATTTGGTTTTGAAATACCGTGGGGCTCTACACAGATACATCCAAACTGAAATGGATTTTCTGGACATCTCATCACTCGGTGCTGCTTATTGATATGTTGTTAAAATTGAGCAGAAATGTAAGCACCAGAATAAACAGGAGTTCGGGTCTACAAATATGCAACAACCAAAGTATGACAAAGACGGCCCTAGCAAACAGTCTCTCGAAAACCAGTCCAAGCCACATGAAAAGAAGGGTCACGGGAAGAAAAATAAGGACACCGCAAAATGGTGCAATTTCCACAAAATCCCCTAGCACAACACCGATGAATGTCGCTCAAAATAGTCATTGGTGGCAAAGATCAAAGATAAGGAGTCAAACCCTGATTCAGAATTTGATTCTAAAAATAATGGTAAAACACAGATCATTGATGCAGATCTGAATGCTATTGTCGCGAATGCAATAATTCAACTAGAAGAACCACCAGATCTTGAAGAGGGGGAGTTCCTTTTTCATTCAAAGATATGGGTGAAGGGGACCCACTACATTTTATTGTTGATAGTGGAAGCCAGAAGAACCTCATCTCAGCAGAGGTCGTCAAACAGTTGGGATTGTCAACAACACCACACTCGTAGCCATACAACATCGAGTGGCTTCGTCAAGGATCAGATCTTCGTGTCAGCTAGTAGTGTCAATTTTCATACGGCATCCAACCCTTCAAGGATGAGGTATTATATGATGTTTCCCCACTGGATGTTTCTGATGTTCTCTTGGGCCAGCCATATATGTGGAGACACCATGTTGTTTATGAGTCTCGACCTCGCAATGTTATTTTTTCTCTAGGGGGTCATCTCTACAGAATACCAGAGGTAGTTCCAACTATTGTTCCACCTAAAAAATGTTGAAAGGTAGTATCTCATACTGCAAAATTCAACTTCTTCACAATATGTTCAAAAGGGGAACAAAAGGATACTGCAACCACTACAGCCTTGGCCCAAGCACCTTCTATCCAACAGAAGCAGGTGAATAAGATTGCAACAAAGTGTAAATATTCCTTCTGCACACAGGAATCTCTTATAACCTGAATGGTTAAAAATATCCAACCCTTCCAGCCACATGTTCGCGACAACCTTGAACAAGCTAAGTAACACAACTTCTCCAGCAAGACAAGCAGCTCACCAAGATGCAGATTCAGAAAATGTTTTTTCCTCTCTCTCGGGCACTCAACGCAATGGATACCATTGCTTTCTAAGGAGGTAAGATTGATTCAGGTGGATATCGGTGACCAACCACCTTTTCCAAATGGCTCAAAACAATTTTCTGGCAATTTTGGTAATTTACTATTTCTAGCAGCTTTTAACTTCCAGGGCCATTTTGAGGCCCTAAACGATATTTTTTTGGGAAAACATGTTTTCAATATAGCATTTCCTTCAATATTTCACCTAAAATGAATCTCCTCAACAATACCTTTCCAACGGGCTATCATACACCTAAAATGGAAATCGTATGAAAAAGTTATGACCTTGGGAAGTTGATGTACTAACTTACCCAAACGGAGCTCACATGAATTTTGGCGCTTCATCTCCTAGGGTTAGGTTTTTGGATGTCTATGGCTTTTGGCATCCCTTCTTATTATAAAAATTCCTTCAGAGCCTCATTGTAATGATCTTCTTGCGAATGTGAGTAGTCGTCACATCTCTTTTCAGAGATAAGCTGCCACCATTCTAGCGAGTCTTTCACTCTATATTTTTACAGTCTCTCTACATTTATTTCGTTAATAGAAATCATGTATTACTGTATATATGTGTTTATGGTTTCATCTCTGATACATTTCTGTTATATTATTGAATATCTGTGATATCTCCGTGCATTTGTTTATTATATCTCCGCTCTCATTTCGTGCCGAAAGTAATCCGGATCATTAGTCTTGAGAACTCTATCGCAAAGGCTGTGTGGCACGCAATATTCGAAACTGAGTTGCACAAAGTAGTATGTGCAAGTCCTTGGATCAAAGAATTAGGGCGTGAATATTTTTACCATTTCTGCTGTCAAATTTAAGCTTAAAATGTGCTAAAAAGTTTGAAAATAAATCCGTGAAACTTACAAATGCAGAAGAGCCTGACAGATGCAAAAGTGTCTTAAAACCAATTGCAAGAGTTGTGTAAGGCTTGCCGCATAAAAACATGAAAATTTCATACGTTACGTAGTCATGTAAGCTATTCGTGTTTTTCAAAATCTGCAATAAGACCTGGACTATATTCCTCTTGTAAAGGAAAATCGTTAGAATAAGTCTGTAGAGTGGGAGTTGGGGACTAGCATAAGGAAGTTGGGTGGGACTAAACCATCTTTCTTAGTCAAGAAGCTTATTGTTTTTGGCTACTCTGAATTCATGTCAGTCTTTGTCAAACTACGTGTATCTTGTGAGTATGTTTCACGGTCTCTCAGAAAGATGGATCAAATTATACCATGGACCCCTACTCCATCATGAAAAGAAATAAGACACAGACCTGGGTGTTTATTACCAGGTACTCCAATGGTTACATGTCTGGCCACATCGTATTTTGGTGAGTCATAGTCAAAGTTTTATGCGTTCTAATTATTTTTTTGAAAATCAATCATCTCAAAATTGCCCAAACCAAACCCTAATCAATAAAATTCCCATCTAACTTTACCATAGAGTAAGACAAGTTCTTCAAATTTGAAAAAAGATACAGTTTGAATGTTGTTTTTATCCATCACACCAGAAATAAGTCATTAAATATATGGATGCATGGTGGCATGGAAATAAGTCATGGAAGCTCTAGAGTTGATTGCAGTCAACATGGCGGCATGAAATTTTACGCTCATGAGTGCACATTTATTAAAAATTTTAACTTCTATATTATTTGAGCATTTTTACTATATAAGTTTCATATTTAAACCAAGACATACACCTATTGGAAATGGGAAGAATTAGTCAGCTTTTAATTACTAATATGTTTTTTAGGGATAAGATTTAATATAGAAGGAATATTCTTAGTCGTGTCCATAAATCAAAGGCTAACATTTAACCAATTAACTTTATTGCATGTCAAAATATGGTTGCTAGTCATTACTGGAGGTCATTATCATGACTACAATAATAATTGTTGATAAGATTATTGTTGATAGGAAGGGATTCTCCATTTTTAGATATTGCTACTATGTCATCACCCATCATCTTCTTTCCACAACTTATTTCTTGTTTATATTTTCTTTATGGTCCCTGGGAACCCCAATCCCAGTCCTTTGGAAAAACACATTTAAATTTCAAATCTCTGTAATCGACTTTATATTTCTTAGAAATCCCAAGAGAGCTAATTCAGGATGAGTTTTGACAGTGTTTTATAACTCTGAGTTTTGAGTATAAAATATTTGAGATTGATCTGTCATTTTATTTATTTGAGATCCACATGTGTTTACTCTATTAAATTTCTCTTGTGTCTGCAAACCATTTTCTTTTATTTTTATGTGATCATAAATACTTAGTTTAACTATGATGGATGTGAGGAAATTTTTCTTATCTTTTTCAAATATGTGATGTGTGAGGTTCCTAGTCATATGTTAGGAATTCTCTTTAAAAAGTGGAATTTCTCGAAGTCCTATATATTTTTCAAAATATAGAGTTCAAAGAGTATCATAAACAAAGAGGAGTACCAGCTTTATAAAAATGCATGGGATTTGCATCTCTGTGAGGTTTCCGTTTCGGTCCTAACAGATTCTACCGTCAACAGGGGCCAAGCACAAAAACATAACACAATAGCTCTCAATATATCATCGCAAGGAGGAGCTTCCACTCTTTCTCAAGTTTGAATTCCCAACTCTCACAAGTAAAACACAATCAAACCAAATTTTGGCAACATAATAGTACTATCCACAAGTGAGATCCATTCCCCTTATACCCCAATTCTTTTATAGGTAATTTCTCAATAACACTTCTCCATATGCCCAAGTAATTAACTTTTTAATTAATTTAATTAAGATTATTCACCTACAGACTTGACACATTCTCCCCAAGTTGTACAAGTAAATACCCTTTTTATTTTTATTTTAAAAAGTAATTTTCCTCACATTCCCCAATGTGTTCCTATTTTTGCTCTTAGATGTCTCTTTTTCCCCGAAATTCTAATTTAATGAGTGTCTCCTAACTAGATCTTAGTTAGAGTTGGATTAGGAGTCTTCTTCTAGTTAGACTTAGTGGTAGTTTGACTTAAGATGTTATTCTATGTGTACACCTATTCTCTCAAGTTTTAATTTCTTTCTATCTTAAAAATACTTTTTATTTATTTCAAGCACACATGTACATTTTATCCAACCTTTAAATTTTATCAATTTTTTATTTTTTTTATATGCAACGTGCCCTTCAAGCCGCACCTCCATGCTCCAAGGGTGCCACTCACCTCTGACTGGTTTTGGAAGTTTGTTCGACCCTTGAAGTCAATACTCCACTCGATCGACCTTTTGAGAGACTAAGGGATTCTAAGGAATAAGGATTTTGGCTTATTTTCCACCACTTATATTTGATCTTGAGCGACTATCTCAGTCTTCCCTCATGGCATTATGTACCTCATGAACTAGGTAATCGTTAACCTACAATTTGGGTCATGGTTGGAGTGCTAGTAGGCTATGACAGGGGCATTGCCACACCTCTCCCTCAAATATTTGGTTTCTATGTGTGATCCCTTTACTCCTTATGTGAGTCGATTTAGTAATCATTGTCAAGCTTGCATCCACTGACAAAAATAGTGTTAATAATCCATATACATAAATCATACTAAAATCAATCATATATCACATGTGCTTAAAATGAAATACTCATATCAAATAAAATCCACTCTCTAACTCAATTCAGATTACAAGGAAATCCATTGATGCCATCAACATCCATAACATATCATGTGTCCTTGCACACTTAGGAGAACTCGTCAATAATAAACACAAAATTTGGAAAATTCATTAACATAAGTTAGGAAACAAAAAATTAATAGGGATATCTATTAAACATTTGGACTTCAAAACTTCATGGAATATAATTGAAACTTGAAACTTTAGTGGAACACAATAAGCCACAATGAATTCCCTTAGGTATTCCCTTATTCGAACCCGTATTCTTGTATTAATCCACACCTAAAAACTTATAGATATATTTAAAATATACTTATAGAAATATTTAAAATCTATGAGAGAAGCAAGTAAATATGAACAAACGAACAAAGACGAGAGGAGGAATGTTAGGCAAGTTTGGCAAGAGCATGGACACGATGGCACATATAGTAAGGCCGGTTTTTTTTTTTCAAGAAAAAACATTACTACTTACATGTTTTACAAATCTCAATTAAAAAATTTCAAATAAATTAACAAAAATAGAAAACGTTTTATAAATTTAAAAGGTACTTTACAAATTTAAAGTTGAAAAAATAAAAAAACGTTTTATAATATCAATTAGAAATTCCAAATAAGAAAAACCTTAAATTTCATATGTGTAGACATGGGCTCAACTAAGGCATGACTTTGAACGAATCTAAGTCCATATAATTTTGAATCCTTAGTTAGTCAGATGATAATGCAGAACAGATAAAAAGAGGTAGAAAGAATAAAGTGTGAAGAAGAAAAACAACATATCAGGACTTGAAGAAGTCCCAGAATCCAGTGTTCTAAGCCCACTGTGTTACTTGTTATGTGCTAAGCCGACTGTGTCATCTTGTTATGCGCTAAGTCCCAGAATCCAGTTGTCATCTTGTTATGTGCTAAGCCCACTGTGTTACTCAGCATCTATAAATCATTTCATTAAGTGTTCTTCTTAGCCCGCAACAAATCATACAATCTGTGCACTAAGCTTAGTATTGATAACTCTATCACGAAGGTTGTGTGGCACGCAATATTTCAAACTGAGCTGCATAGAGTAGTATGTGTGAGTCCTGATAAATTGTGAAGCACAGAGAAATGCAGAGAGAAAAGAATAGTATATTCAAATGTATGAAGAAGTACAGAACAGAACTGAAGAGGTCTGAAGAGCTCTGAACAATAGGAAATAGTTGAGCTTCTATATGCTCAAGCAAGACAGAAATAGAAAGTACAAATGTCCAGTATAGCTAGCAGTGTACGGTTAGTCTGTTGAGGGTACAATATATTTAACACTCCCTCTTAGTCTCAACAATTACAATCATCAGCATTGACTATGCCTAAGTGCTGTCTCTGAAAATCAAAAACTGACTTTCCTAGTGGCTTGGTGAAAATATCAGCAAGTTGATCTCTAGAACCACAAAATTGTAGTGCAATGTCACCATTATTGACTAACTCGCGTATAAAATGAAACCGAGTGTCAATGTGTTTATTTTTCTTGTGGAACACATGGTTCTTGGATAATGCAATTGATGATGTGTTGTCACAGAAGATAGGAGTTGGATCCTTCTCTGTTTTTGACATGTCTTTCAATAATCTTTTGAGCCATACAACTTGACAAGAAGCTGAGGTAGCAGCTACATACTCTGCCTCTGCAGAAGATATGGATACAATTGGTTGCTTCTTCGATGCCCATGAAATCAGGTTCGTGCCCAGTTGAAAAACATATCCTGATGTGATTTTCCTGTCATCTAGGCTACCTGCAAAGTCACTATCTGTGTAACCAGAGAGTTGATTACTATCAGATTGAGTGTACCATAAACCGAAATTGAGAGTTCCTGCAACGTATCTCAAAATTCGTTTTTCCATTCTCCAATGAGAATCTTTTGGTGATTCCATGAATCTGGAAACAAGGCTAGCTGCATACATGATGTCAGGCCTGGTTGCGGTAAGATACAACAAACTGCCTACTAAACTTTTGTATAAATTAGAATCCACTGTGGGACCTTCATCATTCTTGCTTAATTTTGTGCCTAAAGGGATGGGTGTTTCTGCTGGATTGCATCCTTCCATGCGAAATCGTTTAATGATGTCTGCTGCATACTTTTGCTGACAG
>JASDQU010689876.1:43298-62895 GCA_032191745.1 Picea mariana
AAAACCGATTGCAAGAGTTGCGTAAGGCTCGCCCCATAAAAACATGACCATGTCATACGTTACGTAGTCATGTAAGCTATTCGTGTTTTTCAAAATCTGCAAGAAGACCTTGCCTATATTCCTCTTGTAAAGGAAAATAGTTAGAATAAGTTTGTAGAGTGGGAGTAGGGGACCAGCATAAGTAAGTTGGGTGAGACTAAACCATCTTACTTAGTCAAGAAGCATATTGTTTTGGTCTACTCTGAAGTCATGTCAGTCTTTCTCAAACTACGTGTATCTTGTGAGTATGTCTCACGGTCTCTCGAACAGATGGATCAAATTATACCATGGACCGCTACTCCGTCATGAAAAGAAATAAGCCACAGACCCCGGTGTTGATTACCGGGTACTCCAATGGTTACATGTTTGGCCGCCTCGTATTTTCGGTGAGTCAAGTTTTATGTGTTCTAATTTTTTTTTGGAAATCGATCATCTTACAATTGGCCGAACCAAACCCTAATCAGCAAAATTCCCATCTAACTTTACGGCAGAGTAGCCGAATTCTTCAAATTTGAAAAAAAAAACAGTTTGAATGTTGTTTTTATCCATCCCACCAGAAAGAAGTCATTAAAGCTCTAGAGTTGATTGCAGTCAGCATGGAATTTTACGCTCACGAGTGCACGTTTATTAAAACTGCTCTATTAGTTGAGTGTTTTTACTATATAAATTTCATAAGCCAAGCCCTACACCTATTGGAAATGGCCAGAATTAAAGAGTTTTTAATTACTAATATGTCTTTTTTAATATAGAAGGAATATTCTGTGGATTCCATAAATCAAAGATTAACATTTAGCCAATTGACTTTCTTGTATGTCAAAAGATGGTTATTGCATAATAATTGCTGATACGATTATTGCTGATAGCAAAGGATTAACCATTTTTAGGATTTTTTTTACTACTTGCGAGCAACGTTTTTTTTAGGGTTTTTTAATTGTCGCGACCATTTTTACTAGGTAACTATTTTTAAGTGCTTTTAAGTGCTAGTGGGTTTACTGGAATGAGGATTGTTAATTGCGTGTGCGTTTAGTTTAGCTTCTTTATTACCAATGAAGTTCTTTACGGGAGATGTTAGAAAGTTTCTGATTAGACCTTTCCTTTTCCATTCTTATATTGCTACAACATTGATTCCACATCTTGTTGAGATGGATAGGGCATTCTCGATCGTCCAGTGTCTGGATCGCCAGATTTCTCCACAACAAATCAATTGTAAGGATTCGTGGGGTCTACTCGTTTTGTCAGCTATTGTCTCTGGTGGAGTTATTTCCACGCTCCTTCGCGAATTCTTCAAGCAGTTTCGCCTGCTTAGACGTGGACGACTGCTCATAGAAAAACGCAATTCACTTTTTGACCATTGCCTTCGACAGGGAATTAGATTAAGGAGCATAAGCCGCTCCTACAAATCAGACGAAGATGATTTGGGAATTAATAGTAACTATTGGAGGTGGACTGCAGAAAGAGTTGTGTTTCTTGTTACTTTTATCGCCTTTTCGATCTGCCTTTGGCGCTCCTGCGAGTCTCGACTGTTGTGCCAGTAGCCGGACCTCCCTTGACCTAGCACCTGAGCTTGTATATATAAGCATATCCTTCACCAATTAATGAGGTTAAGCTTAAAAGACGTTAGTAGATTAGAGAGTACTTCTATTTATGTATGATAAAGTCTCAAGGTGGTACCTTTATTAGTCCCTTCCTTCTGATTCATACAGTGGTACCTTTATTAACCCTGCCTTCCCCGAGGGACTATAGTTTAGCTTTAGTAGTCCCTATCTTCCAAATCATATTTATCACATTTCTATATATATGGAAATTTCGTATCTCTGGTTTTTATCTCTTTATATATTATCTTTTATATTATCTTTTATATGTAAATTTTTCTCTTCCATATATATATATATATATATATATCTTTTTCTTTTTGTCTATATTTAACTAATAAATAGTATTATAATTTTATTATTTATTATAAACGTAGTTTTTTTAGGTGCACATATGATGTAAGCATTACCCACTTGACAACATCTCTATCATACATATCTATAGATGCACCTTGTACTATTGATGCAATCACAATTTCACCATGAAGCTAGTTTGAATTTGTTCTTATTTGGAAGCCAACAATAGTGGACCAATTATTTTGATCTTATAAAGAATTCATGGTTTCTTTGTAAGAAATTAACCTTTTTTTTTAATCTAGTGTAACACCATAATTTCTCTCTAAATTTAGTTAAGATGGTATTTTTAATAGTATTGATATTATAAAGGTTACCCTAATGATGTGCCCAATAGAAATTGAAGAAGAATGATGACATAGTGAACCATTAAATGCCAAGAATTACATAATTTTTAGTAGTATCTAAATAAAAATGGCCTTGTTACAATATCATTTTTTTCTTTTTAAATACTACTTATATTTACATAAAAATATTTATAGAAGAGAAAAAATAATATAACAAGAGGGTATGTACAAAGACATTTACATCCTCTTTCTCAAAGCAACCAAAACAAAATCAAAATCAGAATGGGTAGTTGTATCCAACCCCCCCTTTGCATCCTTGATTAGTAGAAATCCTTTAGATAATAGTTTCATATGTACCTCTTCCTTCCATAATAAAAAAATTGTAGACAAAGAGCTAACCTCATTCTAAAAAGCATACTTGAACCAAATTTTCTAGATAAAAACATGGTTGAAATTCCAAGAATTACCAAACATCACGAGAAAAAAGAATATCAAAGATAAATAATCACCCAACAACACTTCTCCTCAATGCATCCTCCTCTACAAAATGGTTTCATGCTTAGAGTAAACAAACTCCCAACAAGACTTGGAAAAAGAAAAATTCCAAAGGAGGTGCATCACTATTTCCAACTTAAGGAAGGAAGGGAAAATCCCATCCAAGAGACTTATTTTGACCAATTATGACTTTGTATGGAGGCCGTTGTAAATCACTAGCCATGTAGACACCCAAAATTCATAACTGACTCGAACCAACCACACACTAAGAAATCTCCTCATCCACCATCTCTCTACATTAATAGACATCCATCATGTATTAATAATAAGGATGAGATCATTTCATGGATGAAGAAGAGAGTGCAACCTCGAAGATTCATATAACTATACCAAGGGGTGCACGAAGCTCCACTCCAATTCACACCAAAAGGGACTAGGTGTGTCAATATTCATTTTGAATAAGTCCTCCTGTATAATAAATCCAATAAAACTCATGAGCAATGGATTTCCATTCCATCGAAGAGAGAGTGTTGGTATCCCACAATTCCTTCCAATAAAAAATATTATTCTTATTAAGACGACTCCCCTAAAAATTTGGAATATTTGCAACACACATTCAGTTCACCTTCCAACTCCAAATCAGTCTCCTTCCCAATCTCATCCCACGTGAATACCGAACATCTACCACCACACCAAGATAAATACCTTCCTCCATGCTACCAAAATACTTATGATAATAACATATCCCAAGACTTACCAGGTATGACGAGATAAAATTATGTCACACAATCTAAACGATTTTTTGATCTTTGAAAATATGTTGTGTCATGAGAAGATAATTCCTCGACAATACCTACCAAGGAGAGCATCCTTCCGAACATCAACCACCTAGTTGGAAGCCAAGATGCTTACCTTAAGTGGAAATATGAATCAACCTTAGACCTCCCTCATTCATAGGCATAATGAAAACATCCCAAGGTGCCATAGGGAGGCCCCAAGGACTATCATGGTTGGCCCACAAGTAATATTGAATTAGATGCTCCAATCTGTAAAACTAATTTCAATTGGGAATCCAACAAGACACATAATGAATCTATGAAACATGACGAATCTTGCTCACTACATTTATTTTTCCAACAAATTGAAGGTCATTATACTACCAAAAATAGAGGTTATGTTGCAGACACTCCAAACAACAACCCCACATATTCATTGCAGAGAGTTCCACAACAAAGGGAATGCCATGATATCTCAATATTAATCTTATAAAAATGAAGGTCCAAGCATGAGGAGTTCAGTCATGAGGCTCATCTAGACTAGCCAATCAATAATTAGTCTTACGATCACTAACTATTTCCCTATAAGCTTGGAAAAATATGGACCAAAAATCTCTATCTTGGATTTTGGTTACACTATCAATGTTGATCATTTTTTGTTTTCTATTTAATCTTAAACTAATACAAAAATGAAAATATATTTTATAAATCTTCTCTTTTTTTCATTTTTTTCATTTTAATCATGATTTTCTTCCATCATGATCTCTAAAAGAAATTCCAATACATTGTTTCTCTCTCAAAACCACAAACTAGTGTTACTAGGACTCAATTACCTACACCAAAGGGATATTCCTCTCTATATCAGACCAAAGAAATTGATGAAAAAAAGCTACTTGAAACACAACATCAACAAATTCAACAACAACATAAACAATCCAAGATCTTATCAATTTATTTCATAAGTCGCCTTCTCAAGAACCTCATCCTTTGGTAGTTAGATGTCATGATAGTGTCATTCTGGATTCTTAGATCCATATTCTACATGAATTTTTATTATCTCAACTGTAAATAATAGAATAAACCATGTTGGATGTTATCAGTATGCACATGACCCATCTCACTCTCACTTGTTGGTAGACCATAAAATCTTTAACATGCATCACTATCTTGCAACTAAATTACGAGGTTAGCCCCACCCAACTTTATCTCATAGTTGAACAACCTTCTCCAATAACATAATGCACATTTTACTTCCTATATATCATGAACAACTATTAGCCCATTGGATCAATCTCATACACTTTCATGGGAATCTTTATTAAGTAGCTCATTAAAGCCTTATGTTTGGATCCCTGATCTTTAAGAGGATGTTATTGTTAAAATTGAGTATGGTTTATTACATTATCTTAATGTAAAAGTAGGTATTTCTCAATTTGTTACTCTACATAAAGCCTTTCATCGCACCTTAACTGTTAAAAAGATTAAACCTCAAGACTTCCATTTGGGTCCACCTTCAATAGTCTTTGAACCCTTTAAAACAAAGTCACTCCCCTATTAATTCCACCTCACCATGAAAGTTAGTTTCTCACTTTCATAAGAGTCGAAACTACTCCTCTAATGAATTCCATGTCTTTCGTAGTCCTTGTGTAGTGAATATTCTCTTTATAAATCATCACTAATTACCACCTCTGAGGTCACAACTCCCAGAATCATTTTAGTGGAAAACCCCACCTCCAAAGATCACAATTTGGTCCTCATGTCTCACAATGCCTCCACTTGCAAACTACTCTTCACCCAAAAATTCCAAAGCAAGAATTTACTGTTATTTAAATATTTAACAATGGAACCAAATTAATTTAATTTCATAAATTGTTGTAGATTTTTTATAGCTCCATATTGTTGGAATACTGAGAAGTGGGTGAAGTAGTATGATCATTTTTTATCATTTTCAATCACAACATATAATATTCAAATTTATCAACAATATATATTTTATGATTGCATTCAATATATCATGAACATATAACCATAAACAATATCAATATCACATCAGATACAAAATACACTAGAATTTACATGGAAACCCAAATGAAAGAAAACCACAAAATGTTTTCTTATATATATCAATAATAGATTCATAGGAAGCACCAAATTCCAGATTCTCTAGCTCCAACTAGAAGGAGACACCAACCCCATGATTTACAAGCACTAACCTGAAGGAAGCACCAACTCTTTGATATATTCAAAACCAACTGGAAGAAGGCTACAACCCATTAATATATAGGCACCAACTTGAAGGAAGCACCAACTCTCTCCTACATCAAACGAAAGGAGACTATGATCCCCTGATTTACTGAAGGAAGTACCAACTCTGTGAGTTCTCCCACACCAACCATAAGGAGGATACAAGGCTCACTTCTTTTATTATTTGAGTGCTTTTACTATATAGGTTTTATATATTTATAATGATTCTATGCCTAGAAAACATGACAACCGACGGTTACCGGAGACTCGAGAGCCCGATTCCAGCATCTCGACATGACTGAACTGCCCTCATTGCAATTTGCTTCTTATAGTCATCGGATAACGAAAGGTAAGTCGAAATCAAGGAGTCAACGAATTTTAAGTAAAATCCTTTGCACGATGGCTGGCCAAAGCTCGCTCGCTGGCAGGACCTAGGCTAGGTATAGTGTTGATGATCTCACAGAAATATATCTCATTGTGGGTAAGACGGGGATGAAATTTAATTCATTTTGATTAGATAGTTCGGTTCTCAAAAAGGGTCTAAAATTTTTAATATTCTTCTAAAAGTCAGTTAAAATGTTGAATATATTTATCAAATTATCAAATTTGAAAGATGAATTTGTTTATAAAAGTCAGTTAAATTCAGCAACACCATTTCGGAGTAAAAATATTGGAGTCAATGTTCAAATTTTACCGGGCCGAATCGCTATGCACCAAAAAAAACTTTAAAACTCTTCCTTACTCTGTATGTCACCCCATGTTCCATCCAAGTCATGATATCTTTGTGAAGTCCTTTTCGGTAGATCCTTCAAACAACCCACTCCCTAGCGAGCGTCGGTGCTTTGACTCGAAAATCGAGAGAGCAGCCATTGCACAAGATTAACACACAATAATAGAATAGTTTTTGTATATATTTAATATACAAATGGAGGTTACATATATAGCATGCAGATCACTGACCCCTAGCAATCTAGATCCTAAGAAAGTGGATCTGATTAGCTAAAAATAGTAAACCTAGAAACTCACAGTTACAACAGTCATAGTTGAAACTCACAGTTAGAATAGTCATAGTTAACCTACAAACTCACAATTACAACAGCTGTAATCATTATCTCTAACACCCTCCCTTAATGCTTACATTACAAATATCACAATCACAAATTACAAAACATAACAAAAAGGTTACAATACAAATTTTGTCATGTCTGTCTCACTGGTCCTCATACGCAGTTACACCCATCTCTGAACTTCATAGACACACTCTTTCTCTCCATCATCTTCGAGCTACCACTTCATACAGCACAAATACAACCGCTTCCGACCATCTTTGAAGTATCTATAGGATCAACGATTTTAAACTACCGCAAAGAATAGTCTTGATACCGAAACAATCAATAATCGATCTTACAAAATGACCTTTTTACACACACTCATCAATACAATGATAACCCTTAGCTGATGATATTGAAGCACCGAAATACAACAAAAATCTCCATCTTTTAATAGACTTTAAACTAGTTATGCAGTTGTTCTTATAGCACCGAAGCACTCAAGAACTACAAGATTGAATTACATCACTCTGTTCTATATTTGGTTATTTATGGTTAATCTACAAACAAAGAAATCAAACATACTCAGGCTAATTCAAAAACTAATGATAGTGAAACTAAAGTAGTTTCCCCCTTGAAACTACAAAGACTTGCCCATCTTAGTTCTCATGCACCTCATTCTGGCTCAATTACGTTTTTGAGAAAGTGAATCGAAGAAAATAGATTGTGATCTCAAACCCTCCAACACAGGTAGCACCTTCAACAATGGTTCCTCTCTTGGGTAGTGGTAGCGATTCAAACTCCAGCAGTTTCCTCCCAACAGGCGGCATAGGACAGTCAAAGATGATATGACGACTCTCCTTCTGATTGATTTCTCTAATTTGTTGATGTAGCGTATCTCCTGCAATCCTCTCTTGAACGAACAATATTTAATAGAAAACGAGATGGAGTCACTCCAGATCCGATCTGAACTCATGACAAGAGAAAACCCTTCTTCTAATAAAGATTTCGCTGCAAAACTCCTCAACAAATTTAATGTTGGTGGTTGTTAGAACTCTTTCACATTCAACAAAGAAATATACACTAGTGACAGCTTTTTCTGAGAATAGTAGCTTCAGAACAGATTGATATGGCAGTGTTTTAACTGGACGGTCGATTAATGACTCCTTTTGCAACACTTCGATGCTTTTCTGGCGGTTTCTTGCAGCAATCTCACAAAACACATAGAAAATTTATAAATTCAAACCCTCTAACCTAATCTACTCCTACAGCGACATCAATTTATCACTCTTCTCTCATCTTCCAGTCCCTCTCATGAGAGAGTCAAGTCGGTCCTTTCTCTGATACCAACTTGGAGATCGAGAGAGCATCCATTGCACAAGATTAACACACAATCATAGAATAGTTTCTGTATATATTTAATAGACAAATGGAGGTTACATATATAGCATGTAGATCACTGACTCCTAGCAATCTAGATCCTAAGAAAGTGGATCTGATTAGCTAAAAATAGTAAACCTAGAAACTCACAATTACAACAGTCATAGTTGAAACTCACAGTTACAACAGTCATAGTTAACCTAGAAACTCACAGTTACAATAGCTGTAAGCATTATCTCTAACACTTTGATAGCCGATTCACAGCGACTGTCCACAACCATGATATGCCGCTGAATTATGGTGAAGATTCCATGATATGACGACACGAAAACCCCTCGCGTCATGAGTCTTCGTCGAAGCTTCCTCCTTACTCTTGCTCAATATATAATAATTCTAAGACTCCACTCTAGATTCCATAGTTTAATATCAACTCCTAGTTCAGATCCTTGTCTTTGGTTTCTTTAGCTCAAGTGCAGAACTAATTCTAATATTCATCTAGAGTTTCTGGAGGTTAATTTCAAAGCATTTTGGAGGTAATTTTAATACAGGGTTCATTCTAGTACATCTTTAGTTTCTGTATGGTAATTTCAATTCCGTACCACAAGACTCGTTTGGATCTACTCCTCTTTCTCATTATCTAGGCAATATTTTAGTAAATTGAATCGTTCCATTATGCATAGTTTGGCCATTGATTTCCAGGAACTAATTGTATAATGCTAATTAGGTTTGATAACTGAAACGTTATGTCAGATCAGCTCATCACGTCAGGAAACGTCGGACCCGTCGGCTTGGAAATGACAAAAACAGAGGATGCCCATCATAGTGTTGTGATAGATGATGAGCAACCCAATGATAATCATATTGTTTTGACAGCAAATAAGCAACATAGTACAATTCAACTCGATCCCCTCGACGACAATGTTATTGATGATGTCAAGTGTTTGGATCGCCAGATTTCATAGTCAGAAGGTGCCTATTCCAAAATTATGGGCAGGATATACAAGTGTTTAAGTTTTTACGCGATCATGCAGGAAGCCATTCAAGATGCTGTCTTTTCTTCACAACAAAGCAATTGTAAGAATTCGTGGGGTCTACTCATTCTGTCAGCTATTGTCTCTGGTGGAGTTATTGCCACGCTCCTTCGTGAATTCTTCGAGTAGCTTTTCCTGCTTAGACATGGATGACTGCTCATAGAAAAATGCAATTCACTTTTTGACCATTGGCTTCAACACGGAATTAGATTGAGGAGCATAAGCCACTCCTACACATAAGGAATTATTGTATCTGATGGAGAAGAAAATAATTTGGGCATTAATGGTAATTGTTGGAGGTGGACTGCAGAAAGAGTTGTGTTTGTTGTTACTTTGATCGCCTTTTCGATCTGCCTTTAGATAAAATATGAGAAAACAAACACATGGTGAGGCTACACTCACTTCTATATTATCCAATCAAGACTGATTACATTCTTAAATAGGAAACTACTCTACTGAGTTGGTTACATGAAAACCACAAACAACTAGACTCTACAAACAGTCAACTACAAACTGACTCTTAGAACTGGCGCTTAGAATTGGTGCTTGTTCCATTATTTCCAAGTCTCCCCCTTAATGGAGAATGGATTGATTTCTACACCTAACATCTTCCTAAACAGCTCAAACTTAATCTTTCCAAGAGGCTTAGTGAAAATATCAATAGCATTTTCACTAGTATTACAATGCATAAGAGCTATTTCATTTGACTGCAACTTTTCTCTAACAAAATGAAACTGAGCTTCAACATGCTTTGTCCTTGCATGAAAAATCAGATTCTTCGCAGTATTGATTGAACTTTGATTATCACATTTGATCATCGTAGGTTCCTATGGTTCTTCTCCAACATCTTGAAGAAGTCTTATTAACCAAACAACTTCACAAGTCCCTGCACACAAGGATTTATATTTTTCTTCAATAGAAGACAAAGATATAGTAGGCTTCCTTTTACTGCTCCATGAAACAACCCTGGATTCAATGCCAAACGCATATCCAGTGGTTGATCTTTGATCATCCGGATTGCCAGCCCAATCAGAATTTGAGTAACCTGTCAACTCAACATCTGATGCATCAGTATATTTAATACTATAATAAAATATTCCTTTTAGATACCTGAGTACTGCCTTTGCTGCATTCTAATGGATTTCATGAGGTTTTGCCATAAACTGACTTAACACACTCAAAAAATATGAAATATCAGGTCTGGTTGTGGTGAGATAATTCAAACTACCCACCATCTCTCTGTATATAGTGCCATTCACCTCCTTTGAATCATCATCACAAGAAAGTTTCACATTCTGCTGCATGGGAGTAGTAGAAGACTTACATTGATCCATTTTAAATCTCTTAAGTATTTCTCTAATATACTTACAATACCAAACAAAAGTTTGGCCTGCATTTCTCCAAACTTCAAGACCTGGGCAGTAATGTAGCTCACCAAGATCTTTCATTTCAAACACTTTTGACAACTGCTACTTGATTTCATCAATTAATTTCTCTACATTTCCTGTAATTATCAAATCATCAACATATAAGGAAATCAATACTATATACCCCTGCTCATCAAATTTTGTATACAGATTTGGATCACTTTTTCTCCTCATAAAACCCTGTTGAAGAAAGAAAGAGTCTATTTTCTCATACCATGACCTAGATGCATTTTTTTGTCCATACAATGCTTTCTTTAACTTACACACTAAGTGTTCTTGCCATTTTTCCACAAACTCTTCAAGTTGAGTAAGGTAAACCTCTTCCTTTAACTCACCATTCAAAAATGTAGATTTAACATCTAGATGGTGTAGCTTCCAGTGGTACTTTGTAGCTAAAGCAATTAACATTCTGATAGAATTCAATTTAGCTACTGGTGCAAACGTTTCAGCATAATCAATACCTTCTATTTGATAATACCCATTTGCAACCAGTCTAGCCTTATACTTATCTATACTACCATCTGATTTAAAATTGGGTTTGTATATCCATTTGCATCCAATGGGCTTCTTATGTTTAGGCAATTCAGTCAATTCTCAAGTATTTTTTTTCATTATAGATTCATATTCTTCCTCCATTTCATTTCTCCATTCATCATGTTCATTAGCTTCATTAAAACTCATGGGTTCTATGACATTTGAAATGCTACTCATTAGGGCCTAGTCTTTATACCTCTCAGGAAGCCGAATCTATCATGAAGATCTTCTCAACTGATTATCTTCCTCCCCAACTTGTGAAGAACTGTCTTCACCTCTAGGTGAACTGTGACTGCTTGAATTGTCCATATCACTAAGTCCTTCTTATTGTTTCTTTTGATGTTCTTGCGATGATGGTTGTTGTTGTGGTGGTTGTTGTTGCTCTTCTTTAACTCCTTCATCAAGAAGTCTTTGTCATTCCTCATGACTGTTGTCTTCATGATTTCCTGCTTCCTTCTCATCGAAAATTACATCTCTACTTGTAAACACTTTGTGAGTAGCAGGATCAAACAATTTGTATGCTTTAAATTCAAAACGGTACCCAATGAAAATACATTTAATGGCTTTATCATCTAATTTATTCCTATTCTCCTTTGGAATATGAGCAAAATCCTTACACCTAAATACTTTCAAACTATGAACTGCAGGTTTGGAACCATACAAGGCTTTGAAAGGAGTAACATTATTAAGCCACCTTGTTGGACAATTATTCTTTAAATAAACTGTAGTATTTATGGCTTCAGCCCAAAATGCATTTGATAGATTCTTACCTTTCATCATATTGCGTGCACACTCTACCAGAGTTCTATTTTTCAATTCAGCGACTCTGTTTTGCTGTGGAGTGTGAGGTACTGTAAACTTTTGTACCATTCCATGATCTTTGCAATATTTGTTGAAGTCCCCTGATTTATAGTCTCCCCCTTGATCTGAACGAAGGATTTTGATGGATTTTCTTGTCTACTTTTCCACCATGGTTCTGAATTCCTTAAAGTACTCGAAAACATCACTTTTTCATCTAAGCAAGTAAAACCATGTGTATCTTTTGTAATCATCAATAAACAACAGAAAGTAAAATGCACCTCCTAAAGACCTAGTCTACATAGGCCCACAAACATCAATATGCACAAGATCTAATACATCTCTCTTTTTCTTATCTGGACTAGAGGGTAATTCATCTTTGTGCGTCTTTCTTAATGCACATCCATCACAAGCAACCTTCTCATTCTTTAACATGGGAAGTCCTTCAACCATATTTTTTTTTTTTTCTGTAATAACAATAAATCTGGATGACTGATGTGTCCATACCTTTGATGTCAAAGAATATCTATTGGCATAGTTGTAGAAGTCAGTGCGTGATGTGATTTGCTGGTAACATCAAGTTTGTATAGGCCTCCTGCTCTGACTCTCGTTGCAACAGTTTGGAAGTGGTCCAACACATCCTTCACTATGCAATAATTCTTGAAGAATTCAACCTTCAAGTTCTGATCTGTAATGGTGGACACAAAGATTACTTTTTTCTTTATTCCCGACACATACACTACATTGATAATGTGACGAACAATACCATTCAGAAATGTCATAGGAATGTCTCTATATCCCTTGATCTGATGAGCACAGTCATCTCCAAGATATATGTTGGCACCATTCTGTGTTTCTTTAAAATTAGCATACAAATTTTTATTACAAGTCATATGTACTGATTCTCTGGAATCCACAAACTAGGCATCAAAATCATCTATTTCAGTGGATAAATAAGTGTTAGACACAAACAACCTAAGATCCTGTGATTCAAAACTTGGGGGTTCATCAATATTATCACTAGCAATAAATAATCTGAGATCTTTATTTGAATATTTTTCTTCATAATGACTTGAATGTGTTCTAGGTTTATTCCTAGCCTCATCACTTTTCTTCTTATGACAATCTTTAACAATATGTCTAGGTCGACCACAATAAAAACAACTATTTGACTTATTCTTGTCGGATTGCATACCTTGATTTGGAGATTGTCTTTTCTACGATGAACTTCCTCTCTTCCATGAACCGCCTCTCTACCATGAATTTCCTCCTCTACCTCTTTCTTCTGATATCCCTCTTGCAGATGTCTTATTTGACCACAGTGCCAAACATTTATTCAGAGGCTTCAGATTCACTCGCCTCTCTTCCTTTTGCAGCAAAATACCTGTCAGTTCTTCAAACATAGGAGGTTTTCTCCTTGTTGTGAGACCTGTTATGAACATATGATAATCTCATAGCATACCATTTAAGGTAATAGTGACTAGGTCAGTGTTGGAAATGATTTCCCCTATATTTACTAGCTTGTCTTTCACCTCTTTAATACGACCCAAAAATGAACTAACAAATTCATTTCCATCCATCTTAATGCCTAGCAATTTAGTTTTCAGAAACAAAATGCGGTTTGCATTACTAGTTTATACAATGCTTTAATCACTGTCCATGTAGCAACAGAAGTTGTATCTTCTCTAATATGTGGAATTATGTTATCTTTAATTGACATGCCCAACAATACCTTTGCCTTGTTTTCATGCTTCTCCCAATCTTGGATCTGTGTTGTTGTCGCACCTGCAACCGCGTCAGGTTTCAATTCAGTTCTCTTTGTAATGTTCTAGACACCATAGCCTTCCATGAGTGTCTTCATCTTCAATTTCTAGTTAATGAAATTCAAGCCATCTAACTTGTTGTCTTCGTTGAGGTAGGTCTCTGCCAGTGGATTCGCCATCACCGCAAGATATTTTGTGCAAGTGAAACACCAAGGATATGCAACTTTTTTTCAAGTTCTCATGTGCTAAGTAGTTCGTCGCTCTGCCTTCGGATCCACTAATCCAACTCTACCTCTGTTCTCAGCTTAAATCATGCATGCATCCACCTTTAAATAAAAAACACTATCTCACATGCATATATCAACCTTTAAATCATGCATGCACCTTAATATCCAAAATATCAACTTTTTAAAGAAAAAACTTATAACTCCCTCTTCACCTCTTTATAGAAGATATCCACTATGAAAAAATTCACTTTTAATAAACTTCAAAATAAAACCCTCTTTAATAGTTTAGTAAAACCCACTTTTAATAACTTTATGTTCCATATAAAGTTCAAACTCCACATGCATCCACTTATAATTATTAAAAAGGTAAATAAGTCCACTCTTATGAAACTATCATAACAAGGTTTAATAAACTTTATAACTCCACTCCACCTCACTATTTAAAAAAAAACGATTTAAATAGTGACACCAATTTTAAATCCTCCACATGCAAATCTCCACGATTTAATAACTCCACATGCAAATTCCATGCAAACTACACCTTCATGATCCACTTTAATAAAAGGTTTAAAACTCCATGCATGCAAAAAAGAACATAACCTAACCTCCACACATGCAAAAAATATAACCAAGCAGATCCACCTTCACCACTTGTTCCAAAACTTACGCTATAACCAAATCGGCCTCCTTTGGACCAAATGCACGCGGCCTCTTCTTATCCATCTTGCACAACAAAAAACCTTTATGCACGTCACGAGTTAGTTGAGTGCGTGGAGTCTGCACCTCACGCGGCTACACTCACTTTTATATTATCCAATGAAGACTGGTTACATTTTTAAATAAGAAAAGACCCTATTGCGTTGGTTACATGTAAACCACAAACAACTAGATTCTATAGACAGTGAACTACAAACTGACTCTTAGAACCGACGCTTACAACTGACGCTTACTCCATTATTTCCAAGTCCTTTGGCGCTCCTGGGATTCTCGCCTGTTGTGCTAGTAGGCATTATATATATAATCATATCCTTCACCAATGGGCTTGATACTGTTAATCAGGTTAAAGTTAAAAGACGTTAGTAGATTAGAGAATACTTCTATTTATGTAAAAATATTTGTACAAATTTATGATAAAGTAATCAATGATATGTAATGATATGATAAGATATGTAATCAATGATACTTAATGATATGTAATCAATGATAAGATAAAAGTGGAATATGATACTTTTATTACACTTATTGGAAATGGGCATAATTAATTAATGATCTTTTAATTATAAATCTTAATTTTATGGTTAGTAATTGAGGATGTTGACATATTCTTAGTGATACTCTCAAATCAATGAATGAGATTTAATCTTCATAGCTTCTTTGCATTTATAAATGATTTTGTTTCCTTGTTTACTTTTTCACATTTATCAAAATGATTAATAATTTAATTCCTTGACCATTAATTTCCACTTTTACCTAATTAACAGAGAATAATTTGTGTAAAATGTCTCATTTTCATTTAGTATGGATTAATTATGTGGATAAAAAATATCATATTATTGGACATATCTCATTTTGTCCATGTATTTGTGAATATCAAATGACCAATTGATAGATACACATTTGGCATTCATTTCAATCATCACCGAGAGGATGCAAGTCTAACTCACTCCTCACATATACATGGAAGCGTTTTTATTTTTGTTTGTATGGGTATTAAAATTGTAAGTGTTTCCATTTTGGTTTGTATTTGTGTGAAACATGTAGAATTACAATGGACCTTTCAATTAACACACTAGGTTAATTTAGCGATTTGCATGATCGCTTCATATGGATAAGATTTTGTTTTAAAGAACCCAACCATGAGCAGTGTGGCTCCATTTCAAGATGCTAGACTTTGTGAGGACGTTTTGGGACATTGATAGTTTATGGATGGGAGGGTTTGTTCCATAAATTTGCACGAATCTCTCAAACACTTTTATAATTTTTCTCTCAAAATGGTTTTTTTGTTAATTTAATTTTTTGAACAGTTAGTAGATTTAGAGGCAGTGTCTCTCGAGGAAAATATATTTTTATTGTAGATTTGGAGAATTTGTATAATGGATGAATCTATGACTATCGCAAAGTAAATCGAGAATGGATGGGATATAATGGATGAATCTATGACTATTGCAAAGTAAATCAAGAATGGATGGGAGGAGAGTTTATAATCAATTTAATTTAATGCATAACAATTATTACATCAATAATTATTTTTTTCCTGTCATGGCTTATCCGTGGAAATATAGTCATGATGAAATATAGTGTAACATCCCGCTCTGGTGCACTAAGAAAACTTATTCTTGTAGGACACTTGCTTGCAAGTGATCCAGAATTTTATGCTATTAAAACTTTTGATTTTGATTATGATGCGTTATGGGTGGATGACATGTTGTTTTACTACATTGACATAGATAGGTGCTATTGACTTAGTTTTACTGAGTGTAGAGGGATTTGGACCTTGAGGATGCAGAGGCATCGATGGAACCCCTTGGACTCCGGATCAAGTCAGGGAGTGTGCCATTGGAGTTTGATTGTTTTACTGTGATATTAGTGCATCTGAATGGATGATATGATATGGATATGTTCCGACATGAGTTGTTGATGATGCACGTTGATGATAGCTTGCCGACGAGACTCACATATGGAGTAAAGGGGTCATGCATGAATACCAGAGAAGTTGAGGGAGAGGTGTGGATAGCAGCCCTGCCACAGCCTACTAGCACTCTCGTTGTGGCTCGAACTGTAGGTTAACACTTACCTAGTTCGAGAGGACCCACGATGCCGTGAGGGTAGACTGCGAGAGTCGCTCACGATGATTCTAAGGGGCGCGCAATAAGGTGGGGGACTTATTCCTTAAAATCCCTTAGTCTCCCACAAGTTCACCCGGCAGAGTGTTGACTCCAGGGGTTATTGATGTCTACCAAATTAGTCAAGAGGCGAGTGGCACCCTTGGAGCACGTAGTGCATCCTGAAGGGCACCTTGTGAAAAGGAACAGTTGAGGCGAGTGGCACCCTTGGAGCACGTAGTGCATCCTAAAGGGCACATTGCGCAAAGGAACATATGAGGCGAGTGGCACCCTTGGAGCACCTAGTGCGTCCTGAAGGGCACGTCGCGTTGTTGATGATAGAGGGATGAACCTAGATGGACCTAAGACAAATAACATGTTAAGTAATTTAAAAACAATTTCCCTAATTAAATGTCGCCCAATAAAAAAATTAAGGCCTAAGTCTAATTACGCTAGTGTTTGAACCTTGTCTTAAAAAAATAATAATAATAAAAATAAAAATGACTTAAATAATAATTTTGACCTTCGTTAAATCTTGTAACATGAAGGGAGTAAGGAGTTAAGTTTTTCATAAAAATAAAATCTGATGTAACAAATGTAAAAAGGGGAATTAATTATTTTATCTTTTTGATAAAAAAATATATATATTAATTAAATGATAAAAGGGAAAAAGGGGTTAAAATTTCGCACCTGCCTTTTTGAGTTCTAATTAAAAGGGGGAAGAGGGAAAATCTTAAAATTTAGGAAACTAGGAAAAGAGGTAACATAAAAAGGGAAAAAGGGGGACTTAAGGGAAAAAGCGTAAATCAACTTAGTAAATAATCTACCATTTAAGACCCTTCTAATTTTAAAYTGAATTAGCAACTTCATAATAGGGAAAGCCTTTAAAACCTRTAAGGGAGATTGGGGACACCTAGGAGTGATTCTAGGAGTAACTCTAGGTGGGTGAGGGAAACAAGATAATTAATTAATTAAAGAAACTAAATAATGAAGGAATGTAGGGGATGGGTGACACTTGTATGGAGAAGAATTTTTAGGAACTTATTTTTAAAAATTTAATTAAATGAGATTTTAGGAAAGAAAGGAAGATCGAAACTCTATATAATGAAGGAGGAAGAAGGATGAAGGATCATCTTATGTTTGCATAATGTTACGCTGCAGAAATATCGACTTGACTGATTTACTTGTGGGAGTTGGGATACCCAGCTTGGAGAGAAGTGGTAGCCTGGCCTTGCGAGGTGAGATGGGAGCTAGACGAAACCTCTGGATAGTGTGTGTGGCCCCTTTGTGGCTCAAGGGGCTAAGGGCGAAGAAGATTACCCCTAGCGTTGGCTGGGAGGTACCTGTGAAGTCTCGACAGTCGGCAAGCGGGAGTTGCGCAGAGCACGCGGACGACACTCAGAGTGGGAAAATAGGCAATGGTACGCTTTCTTCATTTCAATGGTAGATTGTTGTAGGATATATGATTTGTATCTGCATGTTTATTGGGTAGGTAAACTGGTTGTCCAGTTCTATGACTGAAATTTTTATACCCTAGCTGATTGATTGGTCGATTGATTTCCCATGACCTTCGTTTTCCTGCCTGTCGTGACCGCCCTGTGGTGTTGATTGTGACCTTGAGGTTGTTTAGCCTTCATCCTTAGCTCGTCATTCCTTGCCTGAGAAGTTGGCCAGGAGCCTAATCTACAATTTTTTCCTTAGCGTTAAAAGACCTATGGATCTCAATGCCCTACTTTTCTGTGCGAGTATGATGAGCGAAGGATGCACCTGTAGCCATCTACCTCTGTCATAGTCCTTGGTGGGTTGTTTTTATTACGCCTTTTGGAGTTGAGAGACTATTCGTTTTTGTTATCTCCGTGTCTTCTAAGTTTCTACCTCTGCAATATTTCATACCTTGACAACATTTTACCCTTGTGAATTCGATGATTATTTGTTTGCTGCTTGGACATATTTTAGGTTGACAGTTATCAAATGGTTTAATTATTTTTTTACTCCTACTTTACCAGCGATCGCATTTATGCTATTTGTTGGTCATTGATTGTTTTATTTTAAGGCCAACAACTGCTATGGAGAACAACGATAATATCTTTTATTGATAAGGATAGGTTGTGACGGTGATCCTTAAGTTCCACATCCCTGTCGTTTCGAAAAACGTTAATTATAAATCTTAATTTTATGGTTAGTAATTGAGGATGTTGACATATTATTAGTGATACTCTCAAATCAATGAATGAGATTTAATCTTCATAGCTTCTTTGCATTTATAAATGATTTTGTTTCCTTGTTTACTTTTTCACATTTATCAAAATGATTAATAATTTAATTCCTTGACCATTAATTTCCACTTTTACCTAATTAACAGAGAATAATTTGTGTAAAATGTCTCATTTTCATTTAGTATGGATTAATTATGTGGATAAAAAATATCATATTATTCGACATATCTCATTTTTTCCATGTATTTGTGAATATCAAACGACCAATTGATAGATACACATTTGGCATTCATTTCAATCATCACCGAGAGGATGCAAGTCTAACTCACTCCTCACATATACATGGAAGCATTTTTATTTTTGTTTGTATGGGTATTAAAATTGTAATTGTTTCCATTTTGGTTTGTATTTGTGTGAAACATGTAGAATTACAATGGACCTTTCAATTAACACACTAGGTTAATTTAGCGATTTGCATGATCGCTTCATATGGATAAGATTTTGTTTTAAAGAACCCAACCATGAGCAGTGTGGCTCCATTTCAAGATGCTAGACTTTGTGAG
>JASDQU010689877.1:0-11050 GCA_032191745.1 Picea mariana
CGGATCACTCTATGTCGGGAACATATCGTGACCGTCGGATTGCCTAACTACAAATGCATACTAATGCATACTAAAGAAACACACTTTTACCTAACGACATATTAGACCAAGTAGATCTTAACTAACTCTTAAGTGTCTAAATATCCTAACATAGTTATGATCCTTGTGACTTATGAACCCCTAGAGGGAATACTTGTTGTTGCTGCAAGAATTTTCTAGGTGGAAATATGCATATGGGGGGATGATTAGCTCAGACCTCAATGGGGATGAAATCCCACAGATGGATGTTGTGACACCACCAGGGAGAGAGAGACACCAAATGCTTGCACCAGGAAGAAAGAGTGATGTTGCACCAGGGACACTCCGACAGACATAGACCCAAGCGGGTCTTTCCTTTCCAATTGTACGTTGACCTTTGAATGCACATGACATCATCATTATGATCGTGACATCATCCAGATTTAGGGTTTGCACTTATGAGGGAATTTGTGTGGTAGTTGGAATGTGTGGCAGAATTCAGGGAATTTGGAGGCCAAACATTCTGCATTTGAGGCCTAACGTTCCACCCTAGGGGCATAACATCAACCTTTGATATGATTTTAGGGTTTAATTAATTTCCTTTATGTAAAAAATTGTATTTTAAATCTAAATTGGCCTTGTCATGATTTTTATGACCTAATTTTAATAAAAGGTCATTGATATTGTATAAAAAGAGAGAGATAACTCTCATTTTTTCATCATGAACTCATCACACAAGTGTGTGGTCTCAAATTTGGCCCTCTTTAAGGGTTATTGGCTGAACTAATTGGTACGCAACTTCTTGGAGAGGCAATTTGTGGTGTATTTTGGCTATTTTTCATTGTGGAGGATCTTCAACTAGGGTTTGGCTTGATTATTCTTGGTGAAGTAAGTAGAAAATCTGCAATTTTTTTAGGTTATTGAATAATTGTGGTAAGTTTTACTTGGTTCATGTTAAAGATTATGAAATTTCTTGCTTAAAACCCTAGGAGAGAAACATAAGTTGTTATCTTTCTCTCTATAGTTTTCCACTTGTTTAATTTTCTCAAAGTGCACCTTGTTTAGAAGTAGCTACTAGATCCCTAAATGCAATCACTCTAGTGGCCCTACTCTAATTTCCTATTGCATATATTATTTCCAAAAAGTTCTAAGGAAAGAGAAATTGCTAGGGCCTAAATTTCCTTACTTTCTAGCCAATTTTCTCTTAGGACTTGCATTCTTGAGGCCTTGGGTTACCAACACCTCCTCCATCCATTCCATCTCCTTTGACTAAGTACTATCATTGATATTTTTCTCTAATATTTTTTGTTGCTATTGTTGACTCCATAGACCATAAAAGGTACTAGTCCACTTACTATAGTGATTGATTGATCAAGCAACTCTCAAACTATCTTCGTTGAAACTTTTACTAACTTTTACTAACATTAAAATAGACTAATCCATTGACTAATTTGTTGTTGTTGCAAAACATTGCTACAACCATATAACAACAACAAATTCATCTCAAAAGTAACAATAAAAGATTATTATACATTGCCAATTTTGCTTCTGACAAGTTGTTATCATTCTGTCAACTTAGAGCTATATTTTCTTGTCTTTTCTAAGCATTCTTAAGGCATAATTCTTGCGACTGTTACAAAATATTCATTGTTGTTATAAATAATTACCTTGCTGATTTTTTACATCAGCTTACTTATTTTTTAGAGGTTCATGGTCTTATGAAGCACAAACATCATATGGTACTTGGAAATTACACTTTTTTATATTTGTTGTCTTGTTCTAGCCAGGTACACCTTATTTACCCTTTTTTTCATCTCTATAAGACACAAAGAACCTCTGACTTGACTGACCTGTGAGAGGGTTGGGACTTTCTTATATCTTTTACCTTATCCTTCTCAAAACCCTCAGGTCACTGAGGACGTCTCCCTTGGGGTACTGTGATATAATACTAAATAGAAAGGGGTTTCCTATTAAGATGACAGTGATAGGTCACTTCCTGGTATGCCAATCTTGCATACACTTTATTTAAGCTTTGGGAAAGTACAAATTGTGTGATAACATTTTGGCTCCATTGTCGGGGAGCACTGAGTCAATATTCCTCAAAGGACACTTTTCGGTAAGCCTTTCCTTAAAAATCCTTTATCTTACAAATCTTACCTAGCGAATCCACTAAGGGTGATCCCCTCATCCCTTTGATAGTTTCAAGAAAATTATCTGGTGACTCCACTAAGCTCAAGGAGGTATACCAATCCTCCCAAGTCTTATAGAAGAAAGCCTCCCAAAAAGTCTCCTATATTAAAATCATTGTTTGGAGGCAATATTCCTTCCAATACAATTTCTAATGCTCTGACTCAGACCGTTAAACCAAATAAATCTCATAACCAAAAACAACAGTCATCCAAGCTCTTCAAGCCGTTAGACATGACAAACAATCAAGGATACCCTAGGAAAATGCCCCCTATGTATGAGAAATGGTTTCCTAAGTTCATTGGTAATGATGTAGTTAGCGTTGAGGATTCTATGAGAAATTTATGGGCCTTCTTTCAACTACATCCTATAAGTGATGATGATAAATATTTAGCTATGAAATTGTTCTCCGCTACCCTTCATGATGGAGCTAGATGATGTTACAATGGTATCCTTGATGCTAGTATTACATCCATGGAAAATTTAGAGGAAGTGTTCCTCAAATGATGGAATGTAAAGGAAGGACCTAACATGTTGCTAATAAGGCTTAATAACATCAAAAAACTTGAGAATGAAGTGGTTAGGGAATTTCATGATGAATTTGAAAGGTTGGTACAAAAACTCCTGGTGAACTATCACCCTTTAGACAATTTCCTTCTCTTTCTTTACACTAAATCCTTTACCGAGCAAATATCCTTTATCCTCAGAGAAAAATCCCCTAAAACAATCTAATAACATCAATAGATGGCTACAAGTATTGAAGATAACCTATCATCATCCATAGTTGAACCTTTCTCCACCCCAAGAGTCAAAATAGATGCTAAACCAAAAGTAGTCCATAATGTTGAATCTGCTTCAGATATTGGCGCTAGCCTGGAAAAGCTACAGTTGATTTTAGATGGTGTTGGGCACCAAATCGAGCTATCTTTATGCTGTATTTCTATTACCCTTTTTGACCTTTTTGCACTTATTTACATATGTTTACTATGCTAAACCTGTAAGGTAAATACTCCTGCTTTGTCTATTGGAATATTTTATTAATGAAATAAAGTCGCAGAGCTTTGCCTATTCGCAACACTAAAACGAATGTTTGACCAAAACTCCTAGAGAATAGGAACCAAGGCTTCAGTATCCCACAGAAGATCTGCTATTCACAGCAATGACCAAACCATAAGGAGGTCACGCAGCTGAAGTCGCAGATCCCTGAACCATTCTCGGGCATCTCCTTGATCTTGTCTATCTGGTACTGGTGTCGTTCCAACTAATGTATATTTTGGGGGATATGGTTACCATGTTTTGGTGAAAGAGGTTGTTCTCCCTCTCCATGTTAAAAGACAGTTTATTCTTGTAACTGGGGATGCCCCCATTGATATTGTAATAATCCTTTTCAGATTTATAAAGCATCATCTATTTTTCTGTTTTAATCTTCGTTGTGACTAAAGCAGCCCTGATCAGAGAGTTGGGCCCGCTCCTCTGATTAGGTGTTGCATCTTCCTGTGTGTATTATTTATTAGTTATGCTTGTTGTTACAGTGTTTCGATTCTTATGATCGCTTTTCGAAGTTGTAATTAATCTAGTTTCACAACAATGTTTTGAATCTTAATCATGAACCCTTGGCCAGAATGGATTGTGCTCTTGCCCCTGCATATACCTTGCACGTTGCCTTGAAAGAATACACACCCAGATTGATAAATTAATGTCGGAAAAGGGTGAATAAATCGTTCATACCTGGACACAAACATTTTGGCATCGTTGTCGGGGAGGCTAACAAGGTGAAAGACAATGATCTGGACCAACCAGAGGGTCAATCTCTCGTCCTGGGGAAAGAACGTGTTTTCTCAATCTACTTCAGGTCCTGAGCGTAGGTGTTATTTCCACTTGTTTTTAATTTCTCTTTTTTGTTTTTGGCCAATCTCTTGTCCTGGGGAGGGAGGAGTCTTTTGACACCCTGCTCCAGACCCTAAGTTAGATTTACTTATTTCAAACCCTTGTGTGTTTTTTTTGGAAAACCCTAGCTTTTACCCTGGGGAGGGAGGAGTCTTTTGATGCCCTGCTTCAGATTTGGAAAGCATTAGGTCTTCTCATGGTTTGTGTTTGTTCTTGGTTCTTGTCCTAGGGAGGGAGGAGTCCTTTGACACCCTGCTCTGGGCCCTAAACCTTAGACTCTCTTTTTTTCAGCTGCCTTTCTTTTTGTAAGTTCTTTCATCTTGGGGAAGGAATGGTCCTTTGACACCTTACTTCAAGACCAAGCATTGTAGGTTCATGCCAATACCCTCCATCATACCAACACTTTTATGAACAAAGAAATGAATAATAGGGGTAGAGGGAGAGCCCCAAAGAGGGGAGGACCAGATTTGGGAAGAAATACCTACATCTAGCAGATTATAGTAAAGGTTAAATCAAAAACATCATCTCACGTAGCCGTGAGACCTAGGGCATGAAGAGTGAAGTCTGAGGGACAATCAGTAGATCAACCAGTGTTGTCTACAATAGTATTTGGTGATACGACACAGCAGGTCCCCCCAATAGTTGAAGACACATCTAGTAGTATACCTGACCAGGGAAATCTTATGCCAGTAACAGAGGGGGAAGAGGTTGCAAGAAGAACCTCGATAGAGTCAGACCACTCTAGCAAGGGAGAGGAGGTTGTAGCCGAGGGATCAAGTCATCAGGATGCAGGAGAAGGGATTGAAGGAGTATTTGCATCACCAAGGGACTGGGGAAGTGTTGCTAAAGAGACCCAGATCCAAGGGGTAAGGAAGCCTCAGACATCTCCTATAGAGCCTGGTGAAATACCCAGTGGTTATTGGAAGATATTTATGGCTCCCACAACGTCCACTATCGAGTTTCCAATTGAAGATCTGGGAGTTGGTGCACCCACAAATCTTATTCCATTAGCATCCTTACCAAACTTTCATGGGCTTGTTTCAGAAGATCTGGACACATTTATATTTGAGTTTGACATAGTCTGTCGGGGGTATGACTACACGACAGAGGCCCAAAAGTTAAAACATTTTCCTTCTACATTAAAAGAAACGGCTCTGTGATGGTTCATTGGCCTTGGAGTAAGCTCTATTTCGACATGGGATGATATGAAGACAACTTTTCTGGAAAAATACCAGGATTACTGTAAATCTCGGAACATTAAGGAGGAACTTTTCAAGTTCGCACAAATAGAAGACGAGAGTTTGGAAGATTGTGTGGAACGATTCAAGTACACCTTACAGAGGTCGGGTCACTCTGACCTGGATAAGAAAATTATAAAAATTATCCTCCTCCGATCTTTCCGTGAGGACTCAATCGAACTATTGAACATTGTGGGAAAGGGAGACATCTCTAAGGAAAGCTTCGAAGGTATCTACGAATTATTCATTCAGTTCTCAAGGGGGCTTGCAAGAAATAGACAAGGAATTCGCTCAGCAAAAGGGTCTGGCGGAGGTGTTACGAAAGCAGAAATCAGAAACCTGCTAGATAATATGAGGACAGATATCCTCAGCATCCTATCGGCACTGATGGATACGCTGCAAGTAAAACAAAAGCAGCTGGAATTGGACAGGACTATGGCGATATTCTACCTGACGTGTAGAAAGAAGCATCTAGAGAGGGAATGTCCACTAAACTCCATAGAGGAATGTGCAATCTGTGAACTAAATCATGCAACAAGCTCATGCCCCTCCCTGCCAGGCCTAAAAGCAGTATTTCAAGGGACGGGGAAAGACATGGAACAACTATACCTCATGGGGTCTAGAAAGCCATGGCAGCCTCAACCACCGATGGGAAATCAAGGTATGTACTCAGACCCATCTCAATATTTCAATAATTCTAATATGAATCTTTAGTCCATGCCCTACCCTTCCATGTGGCCATAATACAGTTTCCACCATGGAAGCAGTGGAACCCTCAAGCCAGTTCGAGCTCCCCATGGGCTCCAACTTGGCGAGGACCCCCTCCTAGGCAGTTTCCTCAGCCGATGCCACAACAACAACTCCAACTGCCCTCTAATGTGCCTCTGGGTAATCAACCTACCCGTCCTCAGCTCCCAATCCAACCTAATATGAATCCTAATAGCAAGGGATCTCATCAAGCTGACATTCTTAACCTACCTTCATATAGAATTTCCACTACAAAGTTGTATGAAATGAATCTACGATCATGGTGGAAAATTAATGTTCAACCCCCTCCAGTTACCATTGAACAACTCGATAGTGAAGGTAAGGAATCATAACCAATTAATAAAGAGCCAAAACAAACTAATAGAAACCAGGCACCTCTTGTAAAACAACATCAATTTGAACCACCTTACCCAAAGAGACTAACTTTGAGTAAATCAAGCCCTCAAGCTGAATTTGATTTATTAGGAGAATTGCAGAACTTATTTGTTAAAATTCCCTTATTACAAGCTATGAAGGATGTTCCAATATATGCAAAGACTCTTAGGGAATATTGCTCAAATAAACCTACAAAGAAACCCAAAGACCCCCTTACCATTCATGTTATGGGAAAATTATCAGATTTCATGATGGGAAAGTCAATGCCTGAAAATTATGGAGACCCGAGGAACCCAATTCTGACAGTACAAATTAATGGAGTACAAATTCTGAATGTGCTGGTAGACCTGGGTGATACCATCAATGTTATCACCACTGAAACCATGCATGCATTAGGTCTTCGTAACTTGAAACATACACCTACAGTATTGGAATTGGCAAACCGATCCACAGTCAAACCTGTAGGAATGTTGGAAGATGTAACAATTTCAGTGAATTCATGGCACTATCCCATAGATTTCTTGGTCTTACAGACACAATCTTTGGTGGGCAACCATCCTTTGATTTTGGGTATACCATGGCTGGCTACTGCAAATGCTTACATCGGGTGTCGATCAGGGCACATGGTTATTTCCAATGGGCACAACATTAAGAACTTAGTGTTATACCCACCTGCAGAACCAACTCCATCCATAAAACTAGAAGGAAGCAAGAAAATTTTATCTAGGAAAGAGCCCGAAACAAAAAATGAGGAATTGAGGCCAGTCCTCACTATTGGACAAGCTCTTCAGTTGAAAATAGAATCGGAAGATGATGTACTCACCTCTTTTATGGATGATCCTTGCATTGTTTCTGAAACAAATCAACAATTCCTAGAATCTATCCTAAGCTGTGAGACTTAGGAAACAATTGAAATAGCAGAAGGATTAGAGGAGCTACCTATTGATGCACCCAGTGAAAGTGTCCCAGTGGAACTAGAACCAGGAAAAACCATGAATATTAATCCAACCCTGTCAGAATCCCAGAAGAAGAAACTTGTGGATGTCCTTCAGAAACACAAAGAAGCCTTCACCTGGGATTATACAGATATGAAGGGGATTCCTGCTAATTCATGTACCCATCATATATACATTAGGGAGGATTGTCGTCCTGTGAGACAACCTTAGAGAAGTATGAACCCCGCATTGAAAAATATTGTGAAAGAAGAACTTAAAAAATTACTAGAGGTAGATTTTATTTACCCCATCTCAGATAGCCAATGGGTCTCCCCATTAGTAAAGGTCCCTAAGAAAAATGGTAAATGGCGGATATGCGTGGATTATCGAGAATTAAATAAGGCAACGCTGAAAGATCATTTTCCTTTTCCATTTATTGATCAAGTTCTAGACACATTGGCTGGTAAAAAGTTTTTTTCTTTTCTAGATGGGTTTAGTGGGTATAACCAGATCCAGATAGCTCCTGAAGATCAGGACAAAACCACTTTCACATGCCCCTGGGGAACATTCGCATATCGAGTCCTTCCTTTTGGCCTGTGTAATGCTCCTCCAACATTCCAGAGGGAAATTTTGGGAATATTCTCTGATTTGATAGACGACAGTGTTGAAATCTACATGGATGACTTTACTCCATATGGGGATTCATTTCTTGAATGGATGAAAAATTTAAAAAAATTTCTCAAAAGGTGTATACAAGCACGTGTCTCGCTGAGTACGAAAAAATTCCATATGATGATGGAAGAGGGAATTGTTCTGGGACATTTTCTCTCAGTTGAAGGAATCCGGATGGACCCAGCAAAGACAAAGGTAATTCGTCATTTCCTGACACCCAAAATGCCCACGCAGGTACGCAGCTTTATTGGTTGTGCTGGTTATTACAAGTGTTTTATAGAAAATTTTGCTAAAGTAGCACATCCACTTTTTCAATTGCTAACAAAAGATTCATATTTTGTGTGGACAAAGGACTATGATGTAGCCTTTATGAGAATTAAGGAATTGGTCTATAGCGTTCTGATCCTTAGAGGGTCGAACTGGGCATTACCTTTCCATATTCATACGGATGCTTCCCAAACAGTAATTGGTGTAGTATTAGGACCGCAAGAGGACAAAATACCATACGCAGTTTACTATGTTAGTAAGAATTTGGCCCCTGTTGAATTAAACTACACAGTGACTGAGAAAGAGTTCCTTGCTGTCATTTACGCCATCAATAAATTTTGGCACTACATTACTGGGTATCCTACCTTTGTGCATATTGATCATGCAGCTATCAGGTATTTAATGAATAAACCTGCTACCCCTAGTCGTATCACAAGATGGCTTTTGCTACTATAGGAATTTGATATTACTATAGTAGATAAACCAGGGAAGGACACTGTGGTTGCAAATTTCTTATCTAGGATAGAACATGAGGGTAAGAATACACCAATTGAAGATAATTTTCTAGATGAACATATTTTTGCAGTATCTACTAACACTCTGTGGTATGCATATATTGCTAATTATCTTGCTTTAGGGAAGGTGCCTCGTCATCTGTCATATAAGGAGAAAAGGAAGATTATTCACCAGAGTACCTAATATTCATGGATGGTGGGATATCTCTTTCATACAAGGGTTGACCAACAGATTCGACGTTGTGTGACAGAAGATAATATCTATGAGATACTGAAGGCTGCACGTGATGGGCCCTATGGAGGACATTTTGCAGATAAAAGAACAGGTCACAAGTGCTGCAAATGGGATATTATTGGCCCTCCATCTTTCGTTATGCCCGGGATTATGTCTGAAGGTGTGATAGTTGCCAACGGATGGGACAACCTGGGAAATCAGATGAAATGCCTCTACATCCCCAGATAGTCCTTGAACCGTTTGATAAATGGGCCATTGATTTTGTTGGACCCTTTAACCCACCTTCTCATCAGAAATATTACATCCTGGTCTGCACTGATTATGTAACTAAATGCGTAGAAGCCAAAGCGGTCATAAGAGCAACAGAACAAGTAGTGGCAGACTTTATTTTTGAAGAACTCTTTGCATGATACAGTACTCCTAGGGAAATTGTGTCGGATGGAGGATCACAGTTCACATCTCACATGATAGGAAAGTTGATGCAGAAATATGGGGTCAAACATAGAGTGACAACCACCTATCACCCCCAGGTGAGCGGGAAAGTAGAAAGAACAAAAAAGGTATTGGAAAATATCTTGACAAAGACAGTAGCAAGTCATTGTCGGGACTCGGCACAGAAACTTCCAGAAGCTTTATGGGCATACAGAACAACATGGCGAAACACAACTGGGTTTTCTCCATTTGAATTAGTCTATGGGAAAGTCCCCTTGTTTCCGGTGGAATTTGAAATCAGTACACTCAGAACAGCTCTAGAAGTAGGCCTAGACCTATCAGAAGCACAGAAACACCGACTGGAACAGCTGAATGAGTTGGACGAGATTCGGTCAGCAGCTGTCCATAAGACCATTGCTATTCAACAACAGAGAATGAAATGGCATGATAAATTTATCAAAAGTAAGGTATTTCATGTGGGAGATTGGGCATTACTTTACGATTCCCGATTTAAGGATTTCAAAGGCAAGCTTCGCACTCGTTGGATGGGGCCATATCAAGTGGATGCAGCGTTCGACAATGAAGCGGTTAGATTAATTACAATATATGAGAATCATACCTCGTTCTTAGTAAACGAACACCATCTAAAACTATACCACCGCCCAACCTCTAGAAATGCCTTTGTCAAACACCTTTCTGATTCATCTGATTTAATGGTTGTTGGAATGAAGGACACTCTCACTCTACCTTAAAATATATATATATATAATTAAAAAAAAAAAAAAATTACTTGTTTGTATTTTGCAGGAATAACAAAGGAATATGTCCATGAGTAATGTAACACTCGGCACCGTTACTCCACCAGTGATGCTATAAATATGTTGTTATTACTCCACTGGTGTGTGTTCATTACTCCACTAAGTGTTGTTACTCCACTAGTGTTGTTACTCCACTAGATGTTGTTACCCCACAGTTGTCGTTACTCCACAATTGTTGTTACTCTGTCGGTGTCGTTACTCCGCAACTATTGATTCTCCACCGGTGTCGTTACTCTGCAACTGTTGATTCTCCATCGGTGTCATTACTCCGCAACTGTTGATTCTCCGCCAGTGTTGTTACTCCGCAACTGTCGTTACTCCGCCGATATCGTTACCCCGCAACTGTTGATTCTCCTTCGGTGCTGTTACTCCGCAACTGTCATTACTCCACCGATGTCGTTACTCCACAACTGTTGATTCTCCATTGGTGTTGTTACTCCACAACTATTGTTACTTCGTCAGTTTCATTACTCCGTAACTTCTACTACTCCGCCGTCGCCGTTAGTCCATCTTTTCTAACTACTCACTGTTGTTTTTACTCCTTGTTGTTGTTACGCCCTGTTACCATTACTCCGTCAGACATTTTACTGTTACTCCACCATAAGGTAGGTCCTCAGGTACGTCTCCGCTGACTTTTATGGATTTAATTAAAATATTCCAAAAAGACATCAAAACGTGTTGTGGACGACCGTAATTAAGTTGG